>SKCR01040573.1:0-42604 GCA_019454045.1 Zanthoxylum bungeanum | reverse complement strand
AACTCCAGCACCAGTTGAATCACTCATCCTTTTCTCACTCCATGAGTTCTTCTACGCTTTGGGACTTCAAAATTATGTTATGAGACTTGATAATAGGGTTTGGGATGAACTTGTACTTATATAAAAAGTATGGGGATCTTCCTTCTTTAAAAATCATATTCAGGGTGAACTGGGACAAATCTCTCGTGTCGCGATGCTTTTAGCATGTCGCAATTCCCATTTTCAGCATTTGGCGTGCATCGTGACACTACTACATTAGCGTTGCGACGCACCAATTCAATTAAAAGGCAATGATATTCTTCCTAAATCTTGTTCAAGTGCACGTCTCGATGCGCGTCCAGTGTCATTACGTGCATTTTGACTCTAAAATACACCTCAATTTGCTCTATATTTTACCGTTTTCATTCCTCATTGAATCCGTTGATCTTTGATATTATTAACCTATAAAATACATCTGAAATACACGAAATTGCTCATAAAACTTTGAATACACACAAAATATTAAGATAAAAAGGGCGGAAAAATATATGTATTTTGATTGCTCATCAAGCCTTTAAATAGGCTAATCGGGCTGATCTTGGCTGTTGGATTTATGGGTGGAGAAGTGGATGGATGACAAGTCTCAGGTCGATTGCAGTCGTTGAATTCAAATAAACGGCTTGAATAAAAGCCACGTGCTCGATTAATCTTAAACATCCAAGTTTTGGCATGCAAGTCAATGATGGGTGACATCTGGCACATCGAGAAGATGAAATGAAAATGGATTTGATGGATGTGATGGTAATTTAATGAGTGTAATTATTCCTTCAGATATTTGATTACGCCCAAAAAATACTTAAGGTTATCGCAGTATAGTTGGGGTATCGATTACTCAGAGAGAGGGTTACACGGAACTAATTTACTTAAACAAAACGTTAGCAATAACTTAAGTAAATATATGGATTGAATTGGTGATGTAAAATAAAGATTATGAAAAGCACTTAAAAGTTATCAGTAGAGAGAAACAACAAAGCGCTGGGAATCCCTCTTGCAACAAATTCCTATATTCAGTTGTTGATTCCTTTGATTACTCAATTAAAGGTTTCACATCCCAAACCAACATTCGAAAGATAATTTAATTCAAAACACATTAAATTCTAAGGTAATTGAGGAATTATTTTCTCTATGTTAACAACACACTACATTATCGTTATGACCTATCTAACGTTGATAATATACCCACAGGCAATACTACAGCAGAAGATTAACTCATAAGACAACATAACTAGTCATAATTGGGTTTCTCAATCACACATAGAAGAAGCATAATTATTCCTAAATGCAAGTTGGTAAAATACAATCTCTGGATTCATAATCGAAAGATAATAAAGAATAACAAATCATCAATTATATTAAACGTTGAAGAGTATTTAGGAATCAAAACATAAATATAAAGAAATCAATTACAAGAGTTCATCTTTAGCTTTGCTTAGGAGATTAGTTCTCCATAGAGAAGAGAGATATAGCCTTGATAGATCGGAGAGACATCATGTTTGGTTGGAAGCTTCTTCATTTTTCTCTCTCAAATATGTGTTTCTAACTCTTTTTTGTGTGTTTCTTCTCTATTTTTAGGGTTATGGATGAGCTTAGGTATTTATAGAGAAGTCTCGGAGTCCATATATGCGCGAAACATGACTAATTTAAGGTTCTGAAACTCCACCGGGTCGTCGCGGTGCCCAAATCTCAGGTAATATATATATATGGAAGCAATGATGTGGACGCGACGCGGTGCCAGTGCATTTCTCTGGTGCTGTATTTTTTGTGTTTCCGATCTTCCCGCGTACTTTCGATGCGCCCGTAAGGTCCCGAAACATGTGTAATTGCTCCAAGTTTCATGTTTCATTGCTTCCTAATAATAAGACATAAAATAAACTATAATTAAGATTAAATACTTGATAATCAAGCCGAATCAGCAATGTTCAAAGTACATTTTCATGCACTTATCACAACCCCTAACCAGCTTATTGCTAGTCCCTAGCAATTCAAGCACAAAAGAAAATAAGAACTAAATTGAATTAAAAGAATAAAAGTTATCTAAGCCATTTTTTTAGGGATAACAATTTCATTTAGCGTATGTAAGGTGTCCCTAATGGATGAGTTATAGTCTCGTGAGGGCTTACAGCGACGACACCCACAAACGTCATTCAAAACATGCGATCATGCAAAAAATAAAATGAAATAGTTCCAATAGTTACACATATTATTGTCCTCAAATAATGCCTAGCAATGAAATCATAGAACCTTTAAAGTACTCTATTCAACTCAAATCCGAGTCCTTGAATAAATCATCTAAGCCAGACTCACAGTATGTGTGTGTATAGGTTCATTCATAGCTCGACTCCTAGGTAAGTCAACTCAATGATTTTGTTTAAAAAATTTGGGATTCGATGGGTCAAACCAACCTAGATATCTCAAATACGATCTGTAATTGTCTTTCTGTGCTCAATATAGTATGATTTTTTTTCTTTTTTTTCTTTCTCTTTTTTTTCAACTTTTTTTTCTTTCTTTTTTTTCTTCAACACGCCTACCCTTTAAGGTAGCATTTCTCCTCATGGTGGTCCTAACACTCGTCCATGGGTAACTTCACGCTTATCGGTTATATGTGGTTTAATTTCTTTCTTTCGAGACTTTCTCTTTTTATTTTTTTACCATACCACATATCATAACACTAGTAACTCAGGATAGACATCTAAACAAATGGTCATTCATCGACATGCAATTTCTTCAACTAGTCACTTTGCCAGCTGCCTAGGTTTTCACTACTAAAAACCTACAGTTAAGTGCTTAAGAGTCTAACCTAGATCAATTACTCAAGACATCAGATAAAAGTACATTAAATAACTTATCATTTCTAAGATTTCATCTTAAAGCAAACAATATTCATCATTAGACATATGCTTTACTATTAAGGACTTAAAAATAAACAATTTTTTTAATAGGTATTATCAGTACATGCATACACCCCCACACTTAAAACTTGCATTGTCCTCAATGTAAGATAAATATAAAGAAAGAGGAGTGAGGAACAACACTACCAGGCATGAAGTTGATCAGGCTCCTGCTGGTGAGACTTTGGTTGTGTGAGCTGTTTCGGTTGTGCTAACACCTGCGTGAATACTCTTGCAAATAATAAACATGCGATTAGCACACAATAAAATAAAACTAAAGTAAAGAAAGCAAGAAAATAAAAATAAAATAAATGCAGATGCAAGGGTTACCTCCTCGCTAGCGCTAAGTTTAATGTCTTCAGCTAGACTTAACCACCTAAGTGGTCATGGTGGCTTCCATATAGTGGACCAGGTAGTCTCATGTTCTTTCTTCTTTGTTATCCACTGGTGATTAAGACATGAAAATGAATTTTTGTCTGACTGTGGCAGTTCATCCATGGATCTCCTGGGTTCTACTGATGGTTGAGATTATAGGCTGCATATAAAGAAAAATTGGCTCAATCTCCTTTTTAAATTTCCAGGGATCATCTTCAAGTGAGCACTAACTCTCATTTTCCTCTTTTTATGGTTCTTTGGGATCAGCTCCAGTTCGGGAGGGCTAGATTCATGTTATATAGAGGCTATTTTCGGTGAGACTGTGTCTATCAGATATGTATAATGGCACTCATCGTCATCCAGTGGTTTTTTCTCAACATGAAAGATATTCACCTCCAGTGTCATATTCCCAAATGACAACTTCATGAGACCATTCCTGCAATTAATAAGAGCGTTAACTATAGCAAGAAAAGGTCTACCTAAGATGAGAGGGATTTTTGACTCAGTGTTGACCACAGACTACATGTCTAAAATCAGAAAATCAACAGGATATTAGAATTTATCAATTTGTAGTAAAACATCCTCAACTACTCCCCGCGGTGTTCTGATAGAGCGATCAGCTAACTGTAAGACAACATATTTAGGTTTAATCTCTCCAGGTCCTAGCTGCAAATAGATAGAATATGGCATAAGATTAACACTAGCACCTAAATCTAATAAAGCTTAATCAAACTCGTATGTGCCAATGTGGCAAGCAATAGTGCGGCATCCCAGATCTTTGTATTTTGGTGGAGCCTTCTGTTCAATTACTACACTTGTTTGCTCTGTCAAGAATGCAGTCTTCTTTACATGATGCTTTCTCTCCATGGTCCATAGATCCTTCAAAACCTTCGTATATGTGAGAACCTATTTTATCACAAGTAACAAAGGAAGGTTAATCTTTACCTTCTTTAAATGTTCTAGGAACTCACCATTAGGGTATGTAGCTCTCGCAGTAGGCCTAAGAGATTGAGGGAAATGTACTCTAACTGGGATATGTGGCACTTGTTCTTCCTTATGAGTATTTGTATTAATATCTTTGGGGTCACCTATAATGTTGGAGGTACCCTGCAAGCCTATCTCCTTACCAGTGATTATGGAATTAACACCTTTTACGTTGGATGCCTCATGATCAGCCTGTACTATGTGTTGCCCTTATGGATTTGGTTGAGCTTATGATGGAAATTTTCATTGTTCTTGCACACTCAAGACATTAGTCAACTTAGAGACTTGACTCTTCATCTCCTTATTGTCTTCAACTACCTGAGCTATCAATGACTCAAACCTTTGATTAGTTTTGCTCTGTGACTCTATAAATGCATGCACAGTATCTTCTAAGGAATTTCTAGGAATGGCAGGTATGTGATACTAGGGGGCACTATAACCTTTAGGTTGTGGTATCTGACTAGGCTGATGAGACTCATATTTCCAACTAAAATTGGGATGGTTCCTCAAACTCGGATTATAAGTGTCTGAATAAGGCGTATATGGCTTCTTGTACACACCTAAGTTATTGCATTGTTCGTCATATGTTTCCCTCAACTCACCATATACAGGACACTCTTGGGCCAGATGGTCAATCCCCTTACACACAAAACATACCCCTTGAGGTTCTAACTAGGCTACCACATGCATAGTCTTGCTATCTTTGGCTTTTAAATCTCCTATATCTCTAGTTAATAACTCAATATGTGCTTTAAGACTATCATCTTCCCTAAAGTGGTGTATATCTCCGCTAGAAGGAGTGGGACGTGTCCTATCAGTGCTATCTATGACATTGGATCCAGTCCAAGTGTGAGATTTCTCGGCTAGGTCATTTAAGTACTCTAATACCTCATCAGGGTTTTTCCGGATAAATTCATCATTGCACATTGTCTCAACGAATTAGCGCTCTCTAGGAGTTAGACCGTCATAAAAATTACTTACTAAATTCTAACTCTCATACCCATGGTGAGGACAACTAGCTAACATCTCTTTAAACCTTTCCCAAGTTTGATAAATGGTTTCACTGTCTTTCTGGGAGAAGGTAGAGATCTGTCTTTTCAGGGCATTAGTCTTATGGTGTGGGAAGTATTTATTAAAAAATGCATGTGTCATCTCACCCCATGATCCTATCAAACGAGGTCTCAAAGAATACAACCAGCTTTTAGCTATATCCTTAAGGGCAAAAGGGAAGAACTTAAGTCTAATTGTGTCTGTAGTCCTAAACTGATCCCTAAGTCTAGGCATGCACTCAAACACGAATAATACGAGAAACATAAATAAAAGAAACTAAACTAAAAATAAGAATTTAAACTGAAACTAAAATTGAAATAAAATAAATAAATAAATAAAATAAATAAATAAAGATGGAACGAAGTTACTGCTTTGTTGTTGACTAAGCAAACATGCTCCTTATATTGTAAACCGTCTCCCCGGCAACGGCGCCAAAATTTGATTACGCCCAAAAAGTACTTACGGTTATCGCAGTATAGTTGGGGTGTCAATTCCTCAGAGAGATGGTTACACAGAACTAATTTACTTAAGAAAAACGTTAACAATAATTTAAGTAAAGAGATGGATTGAATTGGTGATGTAAAGTAAAGATTATGAAAAGCACTTAAAAGTTATCAGTAGAGAGAAACAACAAAGAGTCGGGAATCCCACTTGCATCAAATTCCTATATTCAGTTGTTGATTCCTTTGATTACTCAATTGAAGTTTTCACATCCCAAACCAACAATCGGAAGATAATTCAATTCAAAACACATTAAATTCTAAGGTAATTGATGAATTATTTTCTCTATGTTAACAACACATTATGTTATCGTTATGACCTATCTAATATCGACAATATACCCATAGACAATACTGCAGCAGAAAGATTAACTCATAAAACAATATAACCTGTCATAACTAGGTTCCCCAATCCCACTTAGAAGAAGCATGACTATTCCTATATGCAAGCTAGTAAAACACAATCTCTGGTTTAATAATCGAAAGATAATAAAGAATAACAAATCATCAATTATATTAAATGTTGAAGAGTATTTAGGAATCAAAACATAAATATAAGAAATCAATTACAAGAGTTCATCATTAGCTTTGCCTAGGAGATTAGTTCTCCATAGAGAATAGAGACATAACCTTGATAGATCGGAGAGACATCCTATTGGGCTTGAAGCTTCTTCGTTCTTCTCTCTCAAATATGTGTTTCTAATTCTTTTTTGTGTGTTTCTTCTATGTTTTTATGGTTATGGACGAGCTTAAGTATTTATAGATAAGCCCCGGGGTCCATATATACGTGAAACACGACTAAATTAAGGTTTTGAAACTTCACTGGGGCGCCGAAAAGTGATGCCGCGGTGCCCAACTCTCGGGCAATATGTATGGAAGCAATGTTGTGGAAGCGCCGCAGTGCCGGTGTCTTTCTCTGGTGTTGCATTTTCTGTGTTTCCGCTCTTCCCGCGTGCTTCCGATGTGTCTGTAAGGTCCAGAAACATGTGTAATTGCTCCAAGATTTTTGTTTCATTGCTTCATAATAATAAGACATAAAATAAACTATAATTAAGATTAAATACTTGATAATCAAGCCGAATTAACGATGTTCAAAGTACATTTTCATGCACTTATCAATATTCATAGAGACATTTTAGTGCCCTATAATCGCCACTGCAGATGCCGAGGAAAGGAAAGTGACCGGCGGGAAGGAGTCCATGTTTGGCAACATAAAAAGCAGCCCATCCCGAGGTGGTGAGACCTGGGAAAGTGTAATGTGAAGTATTCATGAGAGGTATCAAACTCGTGCATGTCAGGTTGGTTTTCATATAGATGTACCACCATCTTTTATAAATTTTCCGGCATCACAAACTCGTTGATACTGAGAACTATGGGATAGATGTTGATTGTGGTTTTTTGAAGGCTATAACCCTGAGGAAGGTTCAGATACTGAGGAGGTGTATAATGTAGATTGTACTTGGCCAAAAGTGGATAGTAAAAGCCCAATGGCCCAAAGAGAAATGAGATTTGACAGAAAGACTTGACCTTATTGTATAGAGAAGTCTTCGAGGGTAAAGCACGTTGGAGATGAAGCTAGTGGTACCGACCCGACCACATGAAGAGAGATATTTGAGGTTGTTTGAGAATTTATAGAACCCGACTCGATGAGGTCTTTATGTGCAAAGCCAACCTAGTTGAAAAGTTGGGCAGGAATTTGATAAGTATCATTTACCTTGGTATTCCCACCCGATGAAAAACGATAGGATCACAGGCTGACCAGTATTAAGGTATTGTGATTTATGCCCTAAATGGGAAGATGTGTTTTTAGATGGCTGATGATGATGGAGGGAAAGCAGCGGTTATAGTGGTCGTAAGCCTTGCTAGCCGCCATAGGGTAGTGCAGTGAAGAACATTGGTAGAGTAGAGCTGCCGCAGGCTGACAGAGGTCGCTATAGACTGATGCATTGGTAGAGGAATGGGCTAATCTGGTTGGCCAGATGGAGATGGTTGACGAGAGTTATGACTGCAATGATGGCTAAGTGGCATGAGCTAACATAAGAGTTGGTAGAATAGTAGATTTAGAATCCTATATAAAGGGGTTGAAGTCACAATTTTAAGGGTTAGCAATTTCTGCATTACACAACTTGTAAAATTAAGAACATAAGAGCTTGAGATAGAGAGAGAAAGGTTGTCATTCACCCGACCACTCGAGAGAGTTGTACCAGGTTTGTTCAGTTCTGAGGTGTCCCATCATTATATTTGTGCTTCACCTATTGGTAGATCAGGTTGGTTTTGACCTCAAGGTATAATAAAATATCCTCATTTCTCTTGTGAACGTAGGTAAGAGCCACTCTCCGTCAAATCACGTAAATCAATGTGTTTCATCCTCTATGCTTGTCAAATTGTGTGGTTCCCAACTAACCGGACAAATTCATTATTCAAGAAAGATTAATTCGAGGGATGAATTCTCTATTTTACCCTTCAAACGAAAAACATCCGTCAACATATTGCATCTCATATGAATCGCCCAATCTATTTTCCTCCATAAATGGTTCAATGTCAAACCATTTGGAACATAAAAAGGTTGTTGTGTCAATTGGCTTGACTTGATTTTGTGTATGTGTATATATGAAATCTTTGTTTGAATGTTATTTTTCTTTTCTCGAATTCTTCTGACCAACCAACAGATGGATCTTTAAATCACAATAAAAATACGAGAAGTAGTTATATGGATAAGTCTAGTGGATCCGATAACAGGGCTACTAATTTTATATTTTTAAATCAGTGGATCATATGATTCTAAAGTGGGAAGATCCACGATGGAGCCACCAATTCTGCCAAAATAACAAGTTTTTATTGATCGGACCCATTACCCCAAACATTTCCATTGTGACACAACCGGACCGATTAAAGTATTTCTCAAAGAACACAAGCAATATTCATGATTCATTCAATAACAATTATTCCTATACCAATATTTTAATCCCTTCTGACAAATTGCAACGTCATTTTCAGTAGCTAAAGCATAGAGTAGAACATTGTGGAATTCACTGAATCAACATGAATTTTGGGTTTTGATCCAATTGAGATTGAGTAAATTAGCAATGCCCTCTGGTGATTTTTCCATTCATGGAATCAATGTATAGCTACAGCATTTTCTTTCTCCTAAGTGGTGTTATAGCTGCTGCAAGGCTGCCTCCTTTAAGCCAGTCCTTCGTATTGATATCCATGGCCAATTTTTCTTTTAAACTTCATAAGTTTTATAGTTTAGTATACAAGTCATGTACTTTGAGAAGAATGACACAATTGAGTTTTTAATATTTCTCAATTTTATTATTTAGGTCCTTAATTTATTTTTTCACTATTCTTTATATCGCTAAAGATATTGTGGACGGTGGATTTTTACCCGAGAAAGTTCAAACACCGAGGAAGGGCAGAATGGGGTTTCTACTTGGCCAAAAGAGTGATGAGGTTCCAATGGCCTAGAGAGGCTGAAGCCAGACATAGGGCCCGACCCCACTATGCGGAAGAGTTCTCCGAAGGGCAGAACCTATTGATGATGAAGCGAGTAGGGACCCTGGCCCGACCTATAGAGGAAGTGTCCGTTTTGGTAGGATTTGAATGTTTGCGGAAACTGACCCGAGGTAGTATATGCTACCTACCCGACCTGGTTGAGGAAGTTGGAGGAAGTTGTTGAGGTGGTGCTTGGAGCGCCAATCCGAATAATATATTATACATTATATTTTACTATTTATTAATAAAATAACTACTTTTCATTTCAAACATTATTAACGGTAATGTCATTATGCATATTAGATTGATAGATAAATATGATGAACACGACATCGACCTTAGAATAGTCATTTAGTAGTACCGGACACTGGGTGGTCCGACATTGGGATAATATTACTATTATAAACTATTCTTAAAGTAAATATTCATAATCATTTGTTTATGGACTTAAACAGACATCCTAAATCTGGAATCGTCCCGATTATCTGGATTCATCAATAGCAAGGAAGAACCGTGTGTTTATAAAAAAATAGTGTGAGCATGATAGTCTCTTCCTTTTTTGTATGTAGATGACATCCTTATCATTGGGAATGATATAAGATTAATTCAAAGTGTGAAAGCCTATCTTTGCAAATAATTTATCTATGAAAGACATGGGTGAAGCTTCCCATATACTGAGTATAAGGCTCTACTGGGATAGAGTTAGGAAGCTTATAGGGCTGTCCCAATCCACATACATAGATAACATGTTAGAAAGGAATAATTTTACCAAATACAAGGTAGTAAATGTACATTTCTAATACGACATACATCTTTCGAAGAGAATGGCACCTCAGATTGAGAAAGAAAGAGTTAGAATGTCTAACTTGTCATATGTCTCTTGTATTGGAAGCATTATATATGATATGCTCTGTAAGAGACTTGACATCATTTTCAGTGCCAGTGTGACTAGCCGATATCAATCTGATCCAAGTTATAATCATTGGATATCTGTGAAACATATCCTGAAATATCTTAAGGGTACTAAGGAACTAAGGATAAGTTTTCTCATAAATAGAGAAAATGAGCTACGAGTTCAGGGTTATAGAAACTCTGACTTCCTGGGAGATCCGGATGATAGAAAGTCTACATCTTGATACATATTTACCCTTAATAGCGGTGCAATTAGTTGGCGATGTTCAAAGGAAGGCTCAATAGCTGATTCCACTATTGAGGTGGAATTTATAGCGGCTTCAGAAGCCGCTAAAGAAGCTGTTTAGACTAGAAATTTTATCGTAGAACTTGGCATTATGTCTAGTGTTGCGGATTCAATCCCATTATATTGTGATAATAGCGGAGCCATTGCGCAAGCTAAGGAGCCCACATAGTGGTCTTAAAGGTTCAAGGAATAGACAACATAGCAGACCCACTTACTAAGGCCTTTCCTCCTAATTTATTTGATAAACATGTGGAGGAGATGGGTCTTCGGTAACATCCAGATTGGCACTAAGCAGTGCGAGTTTGTTGGAGTTGGTGCATTGTATATTATATTTTATTATTTATTAATAAAATAACTACATTTTCATTTCAAACCTTATTAATGGTAATGTAATTATGCATATTAGATTAATGTATAAATATGCTGAATATGACATCGACCTTAAAATAGTTATTTGGTAATACTGGACACTGAGTGGTCCGACATCGGGATAATATTACTATTATAAACTATTCTTAAAAAAGTATTCCTAGCCGTTTGTTTTCGAATACAGTCGAATTCTTATAACCTATAAGACTAGCACATGTTGTATATTGAAATTGGAGTTCCAATGGTTCAACCCAATGTACCATGACCTTTGGAAGCTCGTATAGACATGTGGGTATTCGTTGAAGCGAATACTGAATGAATCACAAGTGATTACTAATAGTTGGAAGTACACACCATTTTTCCGGACTCTTTTTTATCTCCGATTTTTCCCTAAACACTCGTAATGGAATATGATATTTCAGTAAAATATTTAAAAATACACACATTCTTGATATCTATAGGTAAACCCACTTCCACTGCAAGAGGCACCGATCTGTCCCTATGGGTCCCATATCCGCCCCAAAAGAAGTATGACCAAGCATCATTCACATCGGTATGCCGACCCGGAGAATGGAGTTGAGACCATTGGATATTTTATACTTGATAGCATATGACGTATGCCCTACTTGAAAGTTTGAGCTTCTATAAGGCTGATGTGGTGGGAGTAAGTCAACGGCTCTCATTAGGAAGAGACTCTGCAAGACGGAACTGTACCGGAGTGGTTGAACCGTAGGTTGTCACATCAAAAAAATGTACATCGGTGGATAAAAGATTGAAGAGATGGGTTTTTGCTGAAAGGGAGTAGTTGAGTCAGGTGCTAGTATGACTGTTTGCTGAGTGGTTAGAGAAAATAGGCATGGGGCAATGATGAAATTATGACATGAGCTGACGTCATGGGTTGGTGTATTAGTGGATTTGGAAGCCTATATAAAGGCGTTGAAGTCACGGATTCAAGATTTATTAATTTTCTAATCACACAACTTGTAAAAGAGCTAAGAGATTAGAAAATAGTGGTAGAGAGAGAAAATTGGTCGGTACCCGATCGCTTGAGGTTTATAACAGCCTAGTTTAAGACTCGAGGTGTTAAACACTCTTTGTAAGCTCACCACACCACTTGTAGCTCGCGTCGGTCTTGACCTCGAGCAGTAATATATTACCCTCTTTCTCCCATGGACGTAGGTTGGAGCCACTCTTCGCCGAACTATGTACATCCTTGTCTCTATGATATATTTATCTGCTTGCTAAGTTTGATTTGGTTCCATACTAACCAAACAAATTCATTGTTATCAAAGGTTTTTTTTAGAGTTGATTTCCTATATTATCATTGGAATGAAAAACTATCAACAGTTGGCGTCGTTTATGGGGAATGGTACAAAAAGTAGAAAACACACTAAGACGATGGCATGAGACAAAAACCACATAGCTTTGTAGACTTCAACGACGGAGTGGATTTAAAAAATGGAAGAAAACTTACGATTGGAAAGTGAGAATGCGTGAAAGGAAAAACATGTGACTTAGGTCTTTATGAAAACTATGATGTAGAATATTGTGAAGTTTGAGAAGGAAACATGAGAGTAAACTCAAGCAGGCCCCAGTTGAAGGAGAGAAGAAATTGACGGTGGGAATATGATCGCCGGTGTGGAAGGGGATCGAGAAACTGGGAAAGAAATAATCATAAGTAAGGTCGCTGGTTGTTGCTAGTGTCGCACCTATAGAAGAGCCATGAGAGGAAGAAGATAATATGCAAACCCAAAAATTCTCCAGTAACAACCTTTGTTTTAGGGAAAGAGAATTAGGGCAATATCTGGAGCAGGGGCGTAAAGCTACCAGGAGTAGATGATACCATGCTCGGAGAAGCGAGTATAAGGAATCTATCGGTCGAGGGCATGAGAACACTGAAAACCATATAAGGGACTGATTTCGGAAGGAGATGAATAAATAAGAAGATAGCACGTATGGAGGTGTTCGAGGTGACCAAGATATGGAGACGGAATCCTTTTTCACCAAAGTAGTAATGGAGACAGAGTTCCCAATGAGATTCACCATTCCCACGATAGACATCTATAAGGGTAACACATACCCTAAATCCCTTATTGAAAGATTTTTTTGCTCATGGAAATCCAGGGCGTGGTCATGGAGACAGTCTATAATGTGTTCCCTCTAACCTTGGGGGGATAAGCCAATTTATGGTTCGGAAATCTAACTCCAAGGAGCATTAGCAGTTTTTCACAAGTAAGGAAGTCATTTATGCGCCACTTTAAAAGGGCATACGTGCCAAAGAAGATAATCGATCGTTGTGGATGATGAAGCAGCATGATGATGAACCGCTGAAGAATTTTATCGATAGATATCTCATCTTGGTATTGGAGGTTGGGCGTACGAGTCCTCGAAAGCTTTAGAGAACCTTAAAGAAGCCTTAAAGGTTGAGAGGTTGTGGTCCCACCTAGGGATCCAGGAGATACTTTACAATGCCACGGCCTTGGAGCAGGCAATGAAGTTTGTGTTATTGGAAGAAGAATAGAAGATATCTCGAGGGGGAGCGGCTTGGGTGAAGAAGAACCAAGATAAGAAAATCGACGTGATATTGGCAGTGGTTAGAGAGGACCGAACCCAAGGCAAATGAAGTTTAGGCCAATAACTCACGTAACCCAACACCCGAGATGAGGCCCCTAATAAGGTCGCATATTTTACTGGGGGCACGACATACACCACCCTCAACATACCTTCAGGGAAAATAGATCGGGAGATATAAAGACTCTACAGGGAAAATTTATTTCTCATTGGCTTACGGATGTGAAGTATTGATTTCAGAAGATATAGGGATGATGACCCATCGGGTCCAGTATTTTCAGTAGGGACATAATGAACTCCTCCCTAAGCACCACATTTATTTGGTCGATGATAAAAGAGAGAATTTGATAATCATAACGGTGGTGTATCGGCAAATGATGCCTCGTTTCTATAACAAGAGGGTTTGAGTATGAACCTTTCATCCCTGAGACTTGGTCATTAGGCAGATCACCCTAAATACAAGAAATTCTTAAGAAGGCTCCCTGAGAGCCAAATAGGAAGGACCTTATAGGCTTGCCGAGGTCATCAGGTCGGGTGCCTATCACTCGGAATATCTAGACTACACCCGACTCAAAAAGCCTTGGAATGCAGAGATATTGAGAAGGTATTTTCAATAGAGCCTCTTTTAAAATCTCCCCATAGAGTTATAAAAATGGTTGTAGATCCCTATAATATAGATATGGTTTTCCTTTTATAAATATAAACTTGTTCAGATACTCTGGTTTATTATTTTAATGGGAAAACTTGTTTAATATTCCTGTGAAATACTCGTGATCATAATACATCAAGGGGTACAAGACAAGTGGTAAAGGCGCGAACCCTGTGGCATGTTGATCCATGATGTCATTATCAAACCCCTGGGTTGGAGCAATAATACCCAATGGCTTGCACCTTTGAGGAATATAGCGAGAAGACCTGTGTGGCGTTTGACGCCTCAAGTATCCATAGCACACTTGACGAGAGAGTCGGTGTGGCATTTGGTGCCCCCAAGGTAATCATAACAAGCATAGATTGAAGATAGTTGGTGGGTATTACGATGTCCTTGGGTTTTCATAGCACGGGGAGGGCTCACGAGACTCTGAGGCATTTGCAACCTCGGGATGTGCCTAGCACGGGGAAAGGAAATGCCTATTTGGCGCTAGTCATCCTATTTTGGAACCCACCAAGCATAGCACAGGGAAGGCTTTGGGGCCTCCGTGGCATTTGCAGGCATGGGGACTTCCCTAGCGTATGGACAATCTCTTTATGGCATTGGCTGCCCCTCAGGCTCGTAGCTCGGTTCATCAGGACTTTAAACTGTAAGGTTCAAAATTATTATTTTAGGTAACGTAGGGCGGGACGTTGCTTCAGTACCTTCGATTTTTTTTTTTTGGGTCGGTACGGAGAGTGTGATACGTCACTCTTGCTACACTTATTGTCTTTTTTTTTTCACGGCTTGGTTTGGGATGCCACTTCCAGTGTTCGTGAGGATGGCCGGAGGTTAAAAATCTTCCCTCTCCCTTTCTTGATTGTGATTAGAATGGCTCGGGCTGTATTTATTCTACCGAGGCCATGTCATTGAATGGCACAAGGAAATATATTTTCCTTGTGGCAAGATTTATTATAGGCTCTAGGTCAGATACGTCCAATCAAGGCCTTTGTATGCTCGTTAGCATGGGGTCGAAATTTCTCCCTCATGGCCTTATTCAAATGGCAAAATGAGAGATCATTCTCTTGTGGCCAGATTTATTATCGGCTCACTGTCAGGTACGTCCCACCAAGGCATTGTTATGCTCCTTGGTATGGAGTTGAAGATTGTCCCTCATGGCCTTATTCAAATGGTACAATGAGGGATCGTTCCCTTGTTGCTAGATTTACTATCGACTCGGGGTCAGGTACTTCTCACCGAGGCCTTGGTATACTCGTTGGAATAGGGTCGGAGTTTTTCCCTTATTGCCTTATTTGGATGGCGCAAGGAGGGACCATTCCCTTGTGGCCAGATTTATTATCAGCCAAGGGTCGGTTAAGTCCCACTGAGGCTCTTTGTTATAGTGAAGTCGGGACATCCCTATGGCCCTACTAAATCGAAGCTACAACAATGGATTTAGAATCCCCCGGGGTCAGCACCTCATGTGATTCAGATGGGCTTGGGAAATATTGAATATGGTCAAGAGTTGAAAGTACCCGGTATTATAAGGCTCTTTTTGAAAGGCTCAAAATCTTCTAAGTATAAAAAATACATCCTAAAGTCAGATTTGTGGTGCAATGTGCTCGGGCATCTATGATCATACCTGGAACGAGGTCTCTGAAGGGAACGATTAAATGAGTTAATTTGGTTATATTTACAAAGTGATTAAGGTTGATTATAAAAGTTCAGCATCTTGCTAGGTGATAAAGTGGAAGCTACCTTTGATCAGGTCTTTGCTTAGTGTGTGCTTCGTTGTGGATACAAACGAAGCATGGATGAAAAAGAAGAATATTTTAATAAGTTATAATTTTACATTGGGCTTCATTGGCTTTACCAATAAAAAAGGAAGGAAAATTACAATAAAAGGGCCATAGCTATTTAGGAAGGGCTGTAGGAGCAATAATTGAAGATGAGGGGCCATGATCTTAAGCTGGAGGCAGCGTGGAAATGGGTACCAGGTCAGGGATCGCTTTAGTTTCCTCTAGATCAATGCTAAATGCCTGTTAATGGGGCATCTCCTATTTAGAAACTATTAAAATCTTCTAAAGTACCCACAAGTTCAGGTCGGGTTATACCATTTCAATCAATTCGATGGACTCTTCTAGTCCATCAATTTTGGCATCCATTTTGGTGCTCTTTAGACGATCGGAGAGGTCGGCTTGTAAATTTTTAAGCTCTTATTGGGACTTGGCCAGCTCATCTTTAGTCTTGTTTAGCTCATTTACAGCCTTCTCAAGATCGACCTCTTTCTGTTGAAGTTTGTCTCGGCCGTGACCGCACTGGCATGCTGTAGTTTGAACTCCCTCATCTTCAAGGTAGCCTCGGCTCGGGTGTCATCCCTCTCCTTATTTATAAAATCTGAAGCTCGGTGGAGGGACCTAATTTCTACTTTGGCCTCGTTCAACTTTCTATTAAGCTCATGCTCTCTCTCATTTAGTTGACTTTAGAGCCTATAGGCCTGAATGCCCTCTGAAATGGTGCTCGTCGGCACGTCCATATTGGTTGCCAAAATATAGGCCAGCTACGCATTCAGAGATTAGTTTAGCTTGTCAGTAAGAAATAAATATTATTGAAGTAGCAAAAAGAAAAATGCAAGTTTTCAGCAATCACCTTTGCGTGAAAACGGTCAGTTCTCTTAAGAATGTCGCCGGGGAATAGGTAGGAGGTGGGTTATGCCTCCTCTCATATTTTTCTGGAAAGTCCTCAACCCCTAGAGTTGGAATTAACCCTTATTTGAGATGGAAGCATCTAGAGCCTTGCTTCTTCCATTCCTAACCTCTTTTCCAAGTGCCCTTTCAGTACTTTCTTCAGGATCCTCACCCCCGACCTGGTGGAGGTGTCTCTTTGAGGGCTGGGGGCAGGTGTTTATTTTTGCTTGGTGGGGAAAATAATGGAGGTTTGGGTAGAAGGGGCAGGGGCATGCATCAGTGTATTTTGTTTAGCAGCTGGGGAATTAGAGTGGTGACTCAGGGATAGGCACTGCTTCACCCCCCCGGGTAGAATGTATTGCCTCTCTGGCGACTTGTAGAGGAGTTTTCCTTCCATATATACATGTAATAAAATAATATACAAGTGTTAGATGATTAAAGGAAATTAAATGACACGACAAGAAGCAATAAAAGAGTAAGCATGGCAAAACAATGGTAGACAATAAACCAAGAAGTCGATCAGTGGGTTAGTAATTATCAGTTTATATGGGCGGTGCTGGTGGAGTGCTCCAGATGAGACCCGAGTCAACCAAGAAAGAAGGGTTAACAAGGTCTCTGTAATGACCTCCATACTGTGATAACTTTTTCACCCTTGCGCAGACCTCATGGCAGATTTTGGGGGATCGCCCAAGCAAGCTACAAAGGGTTTATGATTGTTAGCAAAAAGCTAAAAATCCTAAGGGGAATGAAAGGAATAAGAGGGAGGACGGGTTGTTACCTCCAACTCCGAAGACATATGGGATTGTAATGTCCTCATCCGAGATCTACCAACGTCTGCCTTATGGCCCTTGACCCAAAACCTTTTGTCCTTGAAGTTTTTTGGTGGCCGGAAGGTTTGAGATTATGTACGAAGCCCCGGATCATGTAGAGAGGTAATACTAACCCTTTTACTCTGCAGGGTTGGCATTCATTATGTATTATCTTTTCAGCTCAAGGATAGATGGCTGTCCCAATTCGACTCGGCTCCGCTCTAAATCACCTAGAGCCCCGCCAATACTCTTCATCCATTTAAATTGAGTTGGCATGGGGCCAGGTTCATCGCCTCCAGCATCCTTGTAAAGTACATTGCATGGGCAGGTGTAGACCCATATCGCAAAAAATAGTACAGAGCGCCAGCTTGTTGTCACTAGGTCGGCGGACATGATCTCCGTCTTCAAGAACACTCAAAGTAATTTCTTCGAGGATGTTGAACCTCGCCCGAAGTTGGTTGAGTTCGGCCTCGGTTATAGAAGAAGCTCGATCAATATTCAGGTTGAAAAAATTAAAAGCGGGAGAGGTTGGCTTGGGTCGGGGTACTTGTCTGCTATATGAATGTTTTCCTTCTTCAGAAGGGGTGGGAGTTGTATTATAATCTTTGGACTCTTCCGAAACCGAGCTGTATAATTATACTAGCTCTATCTGGCGTGAGGCTAGTGCGAGAGGCGGGAGAACGTTGAGGAGAGTTGGGGAATAGGACTCGACGTTAGACACTTTTGCCAATTAGCGACCAGATAGGGAAGGTAAGTCAAAATTGCACATGATTTTGTAAAATATATTCTAATGAAAGTTGGGCCTAAAAGTCTACCTAGGGATTTTTCTGAGTTATCCCTACCAAGTGATTAACCCTAAGAAGCTCTAAACGCCCTAACAGTGGGAAAATAGTAAATTTAAAGGCACTACCAGAGCAAACACGTCAAAAAACCCTGAAAAAATACATGATTTCTACATCCAAACACAAACCCAGAAAAAACACCCATGTATCCACACTCGGACCAGAAACACATACAAGCAAAATAAAGAACCCAGATTGTCTTTAACTTAAAAAAACTCAGAAAGTATCGTACAAACATCATTCAAGTTCATCACCATCATCACTGACATCAACATAAACGAAGAAAAGAGAAGGGGGGAAAAACTTACTTTTGTATTAAAGATTGGTGATGAAGAGGGATACTCAGAGTTGCTAAAGAAACATGGTAGTTGCAGAAGGTTACCTGAAGGTTTGAAGAGTTTGCGTGGTGAAGATGAATTTGTAAAGGGGAGGAGTGAAGTGGAACAACCTTTAAATAAGCTGCTCAGACTGATTTTGGTCGTCAGATTGAAACAAGAGCAAGGGATTGACAACACGTGTGAGGAAGATCACCACCGTTGAATTCAAATAAAAGGCTTAAATTGTAGCTACGAGCTCGGTTGATCACAGTTATCCGGGTTTTGGCGCGCGAGAAACAGATACGCGACACATGGCGTCTCGGGGAGATGAAGTGAAAAGAAGGTTTGATGAATGCGACATGCATTTAAAGAAGACCATTATGCCTTCACATCTTCCTAGGGACGATTCAGAAATCCTAGGAAAACTTTTTAGTTAGCGATGAAAGAAAGCCAATCATTATGAAAAGGAAATTTTTTGCAATTTGTGCAGCAACCTGACCTGAGGAGTACAGCTACATGAGCATTTACAAGAAGCCACAATCCGAAGACACTGGCTCGGTCTATACCACCATCATTTTTAAAGTTCTCGGCGTCAACTTACCAGGTCATTGATACCAAGAACCATGGGACAAGTGTTGATGGTGGTTTTCTACCTCGAGGAAGTTCAAATGCCAAGGAATGGCAGAATATGATTTGTACATGGCCAAAGAGTGTTGAGGGCCCGATGGCCTAAAGAGGTTGAAGCCAAACATATGGCCCGACCCCACTATGCGAAGGAGTTCTCCCGAGAGCAGAACCTATTGATGATGAAGCGAGTAGGGACCCCGACCCGACCTATAGAGGAAGTGTCCATTTTGGCAGGATTTGAATGTTTGCGGAAGCTGACCCATGGTGGTCTATGCTACCGACCTGACCCAGTTGAGGAAATTGGAGGAAGTATAACCAAACATCGTTCACCTCGGTATGCTGACCTGAGGAACGGAGCTAAGACACATTGATATCTTATACTTCACAACATATGACGTATATCATACTTGGGAGTTTGAGTTTTTAGAAGGCTGATGTGGTGGGAGCAAGTCAACAAATCTCCTTGGGAAGAGACTCTGCCACACAGAACAGTACTATAGTGGTTGAATAGCAGGTTGTCATGTCAACAAAATGTGCAACAGTGGAAAAAGATTGAAGTGGTGGGTTTCTCCTAACAGGAAGTAGTTGAGTCAGGTATCAGTACGACTATTTGTTGAGTGGTTGGGGAAAATGGACTTGTGGAAATAATGACAGAGTGACATGAGCTGACGTCATGAGCTGGTGGAATAGTGGATTTGGAATCCTATATAAAGGGATTGAAGTCACAGATTGAAGGGTTAGTAATTTTCACATCACACAACTTGTAAAAGAGCTAAAAGATTAAAAACTAGTGATAGAGAGAGAAAGTTGATCGGTATCTGATCGCTTGAGAGATTTATAACAGTTAGTTTAAGAGTCAAGGTGTTAAATACTATTTGTAAGCTCACCACACCACTTGTAGCTCATGTCGATCTTGACCTCAAGCAGAAATATATAATATCTTTCTCCCGTGGACGTATGTTAGAGCCACTCTCGGTCGAACCATGTAAATCCTTGTCTCTGTGATTTATCTCTTTGCTTGCTATGTTTACTTTGGTTCCCTACTAACCAAATAAAGTCATTGCTGGGGGAGGTTTGTTCGAAGGGTTGATTTCCCAAATTACCATTGAAACGAAAAACAGCCATCAATGGATATAATTTTAATGTTTTATTTTTTAAGAATAAATATGACTTATTAACATTAAAAAAATGATTTTCTGACTTTTGACAATTACATCACACTAGACTAGACTAGACTAGAAGTGAAGTTAAAATGATAAAAGTGTAGAGGTTATAGGCGGAAACGTGGTTCGGACGAAATCATAATTTTAAATTTTTAAACTTACCGAATAAATTATTCAATATCCTATATAAATATTTCATTCATATTTCACCTAAACATTTTATTCGATATCTAATAACATCATAAATAATTTAGAAAACATCGCGAAACTTTTACGAAAATATTTTTCCGCAAAATAGTATAAAACAAGTTTACGACCGAACATACCAACCAATACCACACGGGGCTGCCCAAGTCAGCCCCAATAGTACTTGGGCAGTTCATGGGTTGCCCAAACAGTGACCAATTCACTATTTGGGCAGCCGTTACTCGGTTAGCTCAAAAGTTACCCAATGGAATTGTAAAGGAATAATATGAGTTAGAATCATATTACTAATCTTAGAAGTTATTGCTATAAAATCATCAATTTGATCGTATCAAATATCTTTGAACAATTCAAAGACTCGAGATGAATTTTAATGATATAATTTTCAAATACTTCAGATCGAAAATCATTGAACTAGTCAAAATATTTGATCCGCGTTTCATCAAAAACACGTAACTAAGTCATGACAATCATAAACTAAGTTACGAAGTAAAGAAAATTACCTAAAACAATTTATAATTCATTAAACCACATTTATCTAATGTATTTGTTTAATAAATCTTGTGGTCCAATGACGATCATTGGTTAAATGAGATTTAATCACATTCCTGAATACAATATTCATTAAATGGATAAGGATATGTGGTGTGATCTCGTATCAAACCATCCTTCATCATGCATAATAAGTATATAATGCTTAAGTGATAAAATCTCATAAAGGACAGTTATTTACTTAACCGAATACTTTTCTTAATGTTTATCTCTACATCAATGACAATACTAGTCGTATTAAATTATGTAATGATTGTTTATAAAGAACAAGTATTATTCAATAGTCGCAAGTTCTGATATCAAATATTAAAACAATCATTAAATAATATTTTGAACAGCTAGAAGGAATATCTAATATACAATACATATAGTTGCCGTGTTTGGAGAATTAATATTCTCTACACACATTATACACATATTATTTCTTTAGCTTTATAATTTACCTTCAACTACTCACAATATTGTAAATATTTGATTAGGAGATAATGTCAAACATGTGACCTCTAAAGGTCACTAAAGTCAAGAAACGTCATTATCAAATAAAAAAATACCTAATGGGTTTTTTCTTAATGCTAGTGAAGAATCTCGAGACATGAACCAATTCATGTCAATCTTTACTACATAAGAAACTATTCTCTCTGAAGGATTCTATCCTAACCTACTCAAATCTAGAACCTATTCTAGAAAACTGTAATAATAAGAAGAATAAGAAAACATATATAAAATATGCATGCGGTGGATTAAAAATTTAATTCTGTCTACACACTAGAATAAGGAAAACATACAAGCGAAAATTTTCATAATATTACACATTGTTTTAGTTATGGATTTTTAACCCAGTAGGGTTTCTCACTACTTTATGTAATATCGTAATCCCCAACAGAAAATGGGAATTCAATAATTAAATTGAATTCTATAGTGAGAAGTGGACCCTATGAATATATTTCGACTCACTGTTTTGGAACGTTCTCGCCTACGTATATTCATTGGTAGAAAACTCATTTTTCAATCACACTCATTGTGACTCCTTATTTTTGTCCTGATCGTTCCTCGGTTTGAAAGCTTTGGCACGTTCACAAAAGGCGTACCAAAGATAAACTTGTCAATGACAAACTCAAGCTACTGATATAGTCCTGACAGCTTTGGCATGTTCAGGAATCCACTTTCACTTGAATTTATCAAATATCAAATATGTATCTAGTACAAATAAATTTTCATCGACTATACCCTCACAGCTTTGGCACATTCTTGGATATAGCTACAAAAATTTATTTATATTTGTATTGACAAGACTGACCCAGAAATAAATATTCCTAATATTAGTCACTATAATGTCTTATTTAATAAGAATTTTTCTAATTTTCAAATAATTTGAAATTAATCAAATTAATTTCACATGCATGTAAAAATTAATAAAATTGGATTAAATATCATATAAAAAACATGACAAATGTAATGGATGTAGGATCATACCTGGTCTGATACCATTTCGTAATAATTATAGGCGGCAGAAGCGTGGTTCGCGTGAAATCGTAACTTTAAAATTTTTAAACTTACCGAATAAATTATTCAATATCCTATATGAATAATTCATTCATATTTCACCTAATATTTTATTTAATATCTAATAATGACATAAATAATTTAGAAAATACCGCGAAATATTTACGAAAATATTTTTTCGTAAAATAGCATAAAACACCTTTACGACCGACCCGACCAACCAATACCACACGAGGCTACCTAGATCATCTCCAATAGTAATTGGGCAGTTCATGGGCTGTCCGAACGATACTAATTCATTATTTGGGCAGCCGTTATCCGGTTAGCTTAAAAGTTACATGGTAACGTCGTTTTTCATCGTTTTCACATATTTTCACTTTGAAATAATTTCCAGAAATTATTCTAATGCCCAATAAACATCCAATATATTTAAATAACATATTTTTCATCACAAAATTTCTGGAATTTCTAGATCTGATCTAGATATAAAATAATCATTTTTCATACTTTAAATCCAATTTTCTCAACATCAATCTAATTAATATCTATACCAATCAAAGCCACAAATGGAGAACTCAAGAATAATTCTAGGTATAACAAGAGTAGTCATAACACTCTAGAATGGAAACAATTTATTTAATAACCAAAGTAAGCTTATATTACACTAATTAAGCTTACTAACTTTCTACACTTGCATATATAAATTTTCAAAGCATCCAACTATCTCAACCTATATTCAAGAGAGGGAAAACAAAATCTACATTATATGTAAATAAATAGAACAATAGAAATAATTTTCCAATTGAAGAAAGTAAGAAAAATACCTTAGTTTTCAATTTTTCTTTAACAAAGCTCTGGCGCTTTTTATTTTTCTCTCAAACCTCTCTTTTTCTATGTTCATGGAAGTTTAAACTTATAAAGCAAATGAAACAAATTTAACTTTATATATATTCCACAATGGACGAAAATTAGGGGAAAATAATACAAATATCTTTGATTTGTTTAGTCTAATTAAAACAAAGTCAAAATCAATTTGATAACTTTTAAATGTATTAACCCAAGTGTAATCAATTACATCAAGTCATTTCCCTAGCAAATGATGACATTAGATCTTTTATTTTTAATTACTTAATTATTTAATAATTAATTAATTAATACAAATATCTATATATATATATATATATAAATATATATGTTTTTTTTTATTTATAATAGATAACCTAATACATATATTAATGACAAGTGTCAAAATATCATATTTGATATTTAATATGTATTTAAGAAGATTATGTATTAAATATAAATACAAATTAATTAGGAAATGACTAAAATACTCCTATACATGTATTTTCGTTTAACTGTTAAACAATTCGAATTAACTTATTTAATCCAATAAAGTATTATGAAGAATATGTATTATTCATAACGTGTTGCCCAAGTGCTCAATGAGTACAATTCATATTATGGGATTCTCTAAGTTCAGGTTTATCCATCATGGAATCCAATTTTGTGTCCATAATTCACCCACTGTAAATTATGACGACCACGGATAATCTCGTTAAACTATTCAAGTCAAGGTCATTGTATACGTATAATCTCTCTATCACATGCTATACATATTATACCGAGGATATAAATAGGAACGTCAAATCCCTAAGGTATAATATAGTCGACTTTGTGTTGGAAAATTATGACCTATAGCATCACTATTTGTATAGATCATGGTGTTGTTGTACAAATTAACTATGTGACAAATGAAATTGCTCTTTTATCATTTGTAATTAGATTACCAAGATATATAAATGATAAAAGGTCATTATGATTAGTTCCGGATTGAGATGATATGAGACAGTATCAATCCACGAAGGTTTAATCATTAAATATCCCTAATCAGAGTATTATCGAGATTGGACATCGATAATGCGTAAAAGACTAGTATTACACTTATGCGCGTTGTGGGAGCATAACGGCATAGTTCTCATATATTTAGGTATAGGATACTCATGCAAGTGTAATATGAGGTTGTGTTTACCGATGGTACGGAAACAACTTCTCTCTGGATAGACCCCTCGGAATTCCATTGGTAGTATGACTATGTGTCTATGGAAGTCTGAATCAGGGTAGGTGTATTTGGTTTTAACCTGAGACATGCACCGCTAATACTTGCGACAATCAATATACTTTGGTTTTGGTCGTCGTATTGTATTGGGTGTGATGTCAAGACGGAAGTATCACTCCAGTCAAAGTGGATATGATGATCACGTAGGATACGGAACTGTTGCTCTTTTGTACTGCAGTCATCGGGATAATATGACTAGGTCATGATTATCCGATTATAGAGACTAGTTACCAGAGATCTGATATGTGCTTCGTACGGGGCAGACACAATTCCAACCCCAGGCCTAGCACGTGACATCCGATGTTGGATCGTAATACGCAATACTACGTATACTACTCCTGATATAGATCACATATTCCAGTAAGAATATTTCTAGAGAATTGGGTAGGCACGGTGCTTTGCTAGAAGCCAACCATGTCTTGTAAATCGGTAACAACCATGTCTTACTGCCAACATATCCGGGGATCTCATGGGTCGCTTCCCGAAGATTCACCGATGACGTATGACTCGCACTTTATTAATCTGGGATTAATTATAAGATAGAGAAAATTTAATCTGGGATTAATTACGGAGATATTTTATCTGGGATAAAATATTATTTAAAGAGAGAGAACGATTAATTTGGAATTAATCAATAAAATAATATATTTGATATATTATACGAAATTGGATTTCGACGCGGAATTAAAATTAGATTTTAATTCGGGCGAACGAGTTAATTTAAAATTAATTTGTTAGCGATGTGAATAGTAATTTTGCTAGGCATAATTATTTAATTTGATTTAATTACGTCGCAACGGAAAATTCGTTAATTCGGAATTAGCAAACCCAAGCCCGAGAGTGTTTGCGGGCGCACTCGCATTTTGAATTAAAGTGCGGCCCCCAAGTCACATCAAGCGTCAAATCACTAGTCAATCAATTGATGTGATGTCTAGTCACTTTGAGTGATGTGACAACTTGTCACTTGTGATTGATGGTGGTAGTTGGATAGCTTTATAATGCTTGTACCTTTTGACTTTTGGAAATTCAAAAATTTGTATATGTTTTAATTGATTTTGGAAATCAATTAACTAACCAACAACAACACATTCTCTCCTTCTCTCCTCTCTTCACTCTCTCTGCCAAGGGCCATCTTCTTCCTCAAAATTCTGCAAATGCTGAGACTTGAAGGAGAAGCTTTGGGAATTTTGCGGCAAAATTTCCAAGGTGCTAGCACACATTCGGGGTCTTGTAAAGGTGATAGGGAAACCCACCCGTGGGCATGGAATGCACACCAAGCTTGGAGCTTGGAGATGACCGAAAATGGAGCACAAAGAGGAGTCTTTTTCGTGAGCATCATGGACCAATATCTTGAAGAATTTTTGTTGTTCCTCGCATCGCCAAATCCGATCAATGTAAGTATGATTCCACCATTCTTCATTGTTGTATTCGCACATGTTTCTTGCTTGAAATCAATCTTGGGACTAACCTAGAAACCCAACAATGGTATCTTGAGCCATTTTGAGCATGAAATTTGATTAAGGTAAAATTTGGGTAAATTTAATTTTAGCATGTTTGAGTGAAATTACTTGTTTGAGCATGCTTGTAAATGGATGACTTGGAGTTGTTTGTGATCAATTTTGTGAAAAATGGATTGGATCAATTTTTCCCCAATAAGTTAGCTTGGCCGAAACTTAAGGATGCCCTAATGTCATGGAATTTTTTGATTTTGATCATTGGATGAGTTGAAATCATTTGGGAAATGTTAATTTGAGATTTAATTGGATTAAATTTGGAATTGGACATAAAACCCTAAATGCCGTGACATTGAAGCATGTAAAATGATATGATTTTTTGATTCAAATATGTTGGACATGTGTTGATGATAACAAGCATAATTAATTGAGTAAATTAGTGTTTTGAAAATGTTAATTTGGTTAATTAATTATGGCATACACTTTAGGTTAATTAAATTATGAAATTTGGAATTTTGGTAATTTAATTAATTGGGCCAAATTTGGAATTGGGCTTGTAAAGTTGTAATTGGGCTAAATGGGCTTGGTTGGGCTAAGTTTGGCTTAGGCTAATTGGTTGGATCAAATTGGGCCCAAAACCATATCCATAAAGTCCAAATATGACTTAATGGACCTTTAATTTTAATTGGGCCTAATGGGCCTAAATTGGTTTCTTGGCAAATAAGGGTGATTCCTTAAATGGGCTTTGGTATTGGGTTTGACCCATATTGACCAAAAGTCCATGCCTTAAGAAATTAATTAAGAGCCCATTGGACTTTAATTAAATTAACTCATTTATTGCTTCTCGTCGTGTCATTTAATTTCCTTTAATCATCTAACACTTGTATATTTTTTTATTACAGGTATATATGGAAGGAAAACTCCTCTACAAGTCGCCAGAGAGGCAATACATTCTACCTGGGGTGGGTGAAGCAGTGCCTATCCTGAGTCACCACTCTAATTCCCCAGCTGCTAAACAAAATACACCGATGCATGCCCCTGCCCCTTCTACCCAAACCTCCATTATTCCCCCACCAAGCAAAACATAAACACCTGCCCCCAGCCCTCAAAGAGACACCTCCACCAGGTCGGGGGCGAGGATCCTGAAGAAAGTACTGAAAGGGCACTTGGAAAAGAGGTCAGGAATGGAAGAAGCAAGGCTCTAGATGCTTCCATCTCAGATAAGGGTTAATTCCAACTCTAGGGGTTGAGGACTTTCCAGAAAAATATGAGAGGAGGCATAACCCACTTCCTACCTATTCCCTGGCGACATTCTTAAGAGAACTGACCGTTCACGCAAAGGTGATTGCTGAAAACTTGCATTTTTCTTTTTGCTACTTAAATAATATTTCTTTCTTACTGACAAGCTAAACTAATCTTAAGAATGTCTGGATGTCGCAAAAGGAAGAGTCATTCACACCTGTGAAGCCATGTGTGAATGACTCCATCACAGGATACTGACTTCACAAATATTATTGAAGTAGTAAAAAGAAAAATGCTAAAAGAAAAATGAGCTACGAGTTCAGGGTTATAGAAACTCTGAGTTCATGGGAGATCCGGATGATAGAAAGTCTACATCTTGATACATATTTACCCTTAATAGGGGTGCGATTAGTTGGCGATGTTCAAATGAAGGCTCAATAGCTGATTCCACTATTGAGGTGGAATTTATAGCAGCTTCAGAAGCCGCTAAAGAAGCTGTTTAGACTAGAAATTTTATCATAGAACTTGGCATTATGTCTAGTGTTGCGGATTCAATCCCATTATACTGTGATAATAGCGGAGCCATTACGCAAGCTAAGGAGCCCACATAGTGGTCTTGAAGGTTCAAGGAATAGACAACATACCAGACCCACTTACTAAGGCCTTTCCTCCTAATTTATTTGATAAACATGTGGAGAAGATGGGTCTTTGGTAACATCCAGATTGGCACTAAGCAGTGCGAGTTTGTTGGAGTTGGTGCATTGTATATTATATTTTATTATTTATTAATAAAATAACTACATTTTCATTTCAAACCTTATTAATGGTAATGTAATTATGCATATTAGATTGATGTATAAATATGTTGAATATGACATCGACCTAAAAAAAGTTATTTAGTAATACCGGACACTGAGTGGTCCGACATCGGGATAATATTACTATTATAAACTATTCTTAAAGTAAGTATTCCTAGCCGTTGGTTTTCGAATACAGTCGAATTCTTATAACCTAAAAGACTAGCACAAGTTGTATATTGGAATTGGAGTTCCAATGGTTCAACCCAATGTACCATGACCTTTGGAAGCTCGTATAGACATGTGGGTATTCGTTGAAGTGAATACTGAATGAATCACAAGTGATTACTAATAGTTGGAAGTACACACCATTTTTCCGGACTCTTTTTTATCTCCGATTTTTCCCTAAACACTCGTAATGGAATATGATATTTCAGTAAAATATTTAAAAATACACACATGATTGATATCTATAGGTAAACCACTTCCACTGCAAGGGGCACCGATCTGTCCCTAGGGGTCCCATATCCGCCCAAAAGAAGTATGACCAAGCATCATTCACATCGGTATGCCGACCCGGAGAATGGAGTTGAGACCATTGGATATTTTATACTTGATAGCATATGACGTATGCCCTACTTGAAAGTTTGAGCTTCTATAAGGCTGATGTGGTGGGAGTAAGTCAACGGCTCTCATTAAGAAGAGACTCTGCAAGACGGAACTGTACCGGAGTGGTTGAACCGTAGGTTGTGTCACATCAAAAAAATGTACATCGGTGGATAAAAGATTGAAGAGATGGGTTTTTAATGAAAGGGAGTAGTTGAGTCAGGTGCCAGTATGACTGTTTGCTGAGTGGTTAGAGAAAATAGGCATGGGGCAATGATGAAATTGTGACATGAGCTGACGTCATGGGTTGGTGTATTAGTGGATTTGGAAGCCTATATAAAGGCGTTGAAGTCACGGATTCAAGATTTAGTAATTTTCGAATCACACAACTTGTAAAAGAGCTAAGAGATTAGAAAATAGTGGTAGAGAGAGAAATTGGTCGGTACCCCGATCGCTTGAGGTTTATAACAGCCTAGTTTAAGACTCGAGATGTTAAACACTCTTTGTAAGCTCACCACACCACTTGTAGCTCACGTCGGTCTTGACCTCGAGCAGTAATATATTACCCCCTTTCTCCCATGGACGTAGGTTGGAGCCACGCTTCACCGAACTATGTACATCCTTGTCTCTGTGATATATTTATCTTCTTGCTAAGTTTGATTTGGTTCCATACTAACCAAACAAATTCATTGTTATCAAAGTTTTTTTAGAGTTGATTTCCTATATTATCATTGGAACGAAAAACTGTCAACAGTTGGCGCCGTTTGTGGGGAATGGTACAAAAAGTAGAAAACACACTAAGACGATGGCATGAGACAAAAACCACATAGCTTTGTAGACTTCAATGACGGAGTGGATTTTAAAAATGGAAGAAAACTTGCGATTGGAAAGTGAGAATGCGTGAAAGGAAAAATATGTGACTTAGGTCTTTATGAAAACTATGATGTAGAATATTGTGAAGTTTGAGAAGGAAACATGAGAGTAAACTCAAGCAGGCCCCAGTTGAAGGAGAGAAGAAATTGATGGTGGGAAGAGGATCGCCTGTGTGGAAGGGGATCGAGAAACTGGGAGAAGAAATACTCATAAAGTAAGGTCGCTGGTTGTTGCTAGTGTCGCACCTATTGAAGAGCCATGAGAGGGAGAAGATAATATGCAAACCCTAAAATTCTCCAGTAACAACCTTTGTTTTGGGGAAAGAGAATTAGGGCAATATCTGGAGCGGGGGCGTAAAGCTACCAGGAGTAGATGATACCATGCTCGGAGAAGTGAGTATAAGGAATCTATCGGTCGAGGGCAGGAGAACATTGAAAACCATATAAGGGACTGATTTCGGAAGGAGATGAAGAAATGAGAAGATAGCACGTATGGAGGTGTTCGAGGTGACCAAGATATGGAGACGGAATCCTTTTTCACCAAAGATGTAATGGAGACGGAGTTCCCAAGGAGATTCACCATTCCCACGATAGACATCTATAAGGGTAACACATACCCTAAATCCCTTATTGAAAGATTTTTTTTGCTCATGGAAATCCAGGGCGTGGTCATGGAGACAGTCTATAAGGTGTTCCCTCTAACCTTGGGGGGATAAGCCAATTTATGGTTCGGAAATCTAACTCCAAGGAGCATTAGCAGTTTTTCACAAGTAAGGAAGTCATTTATGCGCCACTTTAAAATGGCATACGTACCAAAGAAGATAATCGATCGTTGTGGATGATGAAGCAGCATGATGATGAACCGCTGAAGAATTTTATCGATAGATATCTCATCTTGGTATTGGAGGTTGGGCGTACGAGTCCTCGAAAGCTTTAGAGAACCTTAAAGAAGCCTTAAAGGTTGAGAGGTTGTGGTCCCACCTAGGGATCCAGGAGATACTTTACAATGCCACGGCCTTGGATCAGGCAATGAAGTTTGTGTTATTAGAAGAAGAATAGAAGATATCTCGAGGGGGAGCGGCTTGGGTGAAGAAGAACCAAGATAAGAAAATCGACGTGATATTGGCAGTGGTTGGAGAGGACCGAACCCAAGGCAAATGAAGTTTAGGCCAATAACTCACGTAACCCAACACCCGAGATGAGGCCCCTAATAAGGTCGCATATGTTACTGGGGGCACGACATACACTACCATCAACATACCTTCAGGGAAAATAGCTCGGGAGATATAAGGACTCTATAGGAGAAAATTTACTCTTACGATCGATATTTCCTCATAGGAGGGGGGTATGAGATGATTGATTCAGAAGATATCGGGATGATGACCCATCGGGTCCAGTATTTTCAGTAGGGACATAATGAAGTCCTCCATAAGCACCACCTTTATTTGGTCGATGATAAAAGAGAGAATTTGATAATCATAATGGTGGTGTATCGGCAAATGATGTCTCGTTTCTATAACAAGAGGGTTTGAGTATGAACCTTTCATCCTTGAGACTTGGTCATTAGGCAGATCACCCTAAATACAAGAAATCCTGAAGAAGGCTCCCTGAGAGCCAAATAGGAAGGACCTTATAGGCTTGCCGAGGTCATCAGGTCGGGTGCCTATCACTCGGAATAGCTAGACTACACCCGACTCAAAAAGCCTTGGAATGCAGAGATATTGATAAGGTATTTTCAATAGAGCCTCTTTTAAAATCTCCCCATAGAGTTATAAAAATGGCCGTAGATCCCAAGAATATAGATATGGTTTTCCTTTTATAAATAAAAACTTGTTCAGAGACTTTGGTTTATTATTTTAATGGCAAAATTTGTTTAATATTCTTGTGAAATACTCGTGATCGGAATACATCAAGGGGTACAAGACAAGTGGTAAGGCGGGAACCCTGTGGCATGCTGATCCCTGATGTCATTATCAAACCCCTAGGTTGGAGCAATAATACCCAATGGCTTGCACCTTTGAGGAATATAGCTAGAAGACCTGTGTGGCGTTTGACGCCTCAAGTATCAATAGCACACTTGGCGAGAGAGTCGGTGTGGCATTTGGTGCCTCCAAGGTAATCATAACACGCATAGATTGAAGATAGTTGGTGGGTATTACGGTGTCCTTGGGTTTTCATAGCACGGGGAGGGCTCACGAGACTCTGAGGAATTTGCAACCTCTGGATGTGCCTAGCACGGGGAAAGGAAATGCCTATTTGGCGCTAGTAATCCTATTTTAGACCCACAATGCATAGCACAGGGAAGGCTTTGGGGCCTCCGTGGCATTTGCAGGCATGGGGACTTCCCTAGCGTATGGACAATCTCTTTATGGCATTGGCTGCCCCTCAAGCTCGTAGCTCAGTTCATCAGGACTTTAGACTGTAAGGTTCAAAATTATTATTTTAGGTAACGTACGGCAGGACGTTGCTTCAGTGCCCTCGATTTTTTTTGTTGGGTCGGTACAGAGATTGTGATACGTCACTCTTGCTACACTTATTGTCTTTTTTTTTCACGGCTTGGTTTGGGATGCCACTTCCAGTGTTCGTGAGGATGGCCGGAGGTTGAAAATCTTCCCTCTATCTTTCTTGATTGTGATTAGAATGGCTCGGGCTGTATTTATTCTACCGAGGCCATGTCATTGAATGGCACAAGGAAATATCTTTTCTTTGTGGCAAGATTTATTATATGCTTTAGGTCATACGTCCAATCAAGGCCTTTGTATGCTCGTTAGCATAGGGTCGAAATTTCTCCCTCATGGCCTTATTCAAATGGCAAAATGAGAGATCATTCTCTTGTGGCCAGATTTATTATCGGCTCACTGTCAGGTACGTCCTACCAAGGCCTTGTTATGCTCCTTGGTATGGAGTTGAAGATTGTCCCTCATGGCCTTATTCAAATGGTACAATGAGGGATCGTTCCCTTGTTGCTAGATTTATTATCGACTCGGGGTCAGGTACGTCTCACCGAGGCCTTGGTATACTCATTGGAATAGGGTCGGAGTTTTTCCCTTATTGCCTTATTTGGATGGCGCAAGGAGAGACCATTCCCTTGTGGCCAGATTTATTATCAGCCAAGGGTCGGATAAGTCCCATTGAGGCTCTATGTTATAGTGAAGTCGGGAGATCCCTATGGCCCTACTAAATCGAAGCAACAACAATGGATTTAGAATCCCCCGGGGTCAGCACCTCATGTGATTCAGATGGGCTTGGGAAATATTGAATATGGTCAAGAGTTGAAAGTACCCGGTATTATAAGGCTCTTTTTGAAAGGCTCAAAATCTTCTAAGTATATAAAATACATCCTAAAGTCAGATTTGTGGTGCAATGTGCTCGGGCATCTATGATCATACCTGGAACGAGGTCTCTGAAGGGAACGGTTAAATGAGTTAATTTGGTTACATTTACAAAGTGATTAAGGTTGATTATAAAAGTTCAGCATCTTGCTAGGTGATAAAGTGGAAGCTACCTTTTATCGGGTCTCTACTTAGTGTGTGCTTCGTTGTGGATACAAACGAAGCATGGATGAAAAAGAAGAATATTTTAATAAGTTATAATTTTACATTGGGCTCCCTTGGCTTTACCCACAAAAAAGGAAGGAAAATTACAATAAAATGGCCATAAGCTATTTAGGAAGGGCTGTAGGAGCAATAGTTGAAGATGAGGGGCCATGATCTTAAGCTGGAGGCAGCGTGGAAATGGGGACCTGGTCAGGGATCGCTTTAGTTTCCTCTAGATCAATGCTAAATGCCTGTTAATGGGGCATCTCCTATTTAGAAACAATTAAAATCTTCTAAAGTACCCACAAGTTCAGGTCGGGTTATACCATTTCAATCAATTCGATGGACTCTTCTAGTCCATCAATTTTGGCATCCATTTTGGTGCTCTTAAGACGATCGGAGAGGTGGGCCTGTAAATTTTTAAGCTCTTATTGGGACTTGGCCAGCTCATCTTTAGTCTTGTTTAGCTCATTTACAGCCTTCTCAAGATCGACCTCTTTCTGTTGAAGTTTGTCTCGGCCGTGACCGTACTGGCATGCTGTAGTTTGAACTCCCTCGTCTTCAAGGTGACCTCGGCTCGGGTCTCATCCCTCTCCTTATTTATAAAATCTGAAGCTCGGTGGAGGGACCTAATTTCTACTTTGGCCTCGTTCAGCTTTCTATTAAGCTCATGCTCTCTCTCATTTAGTTGACTTTAGAGCCTATAGGCCTGACTGCCCTCTGAAATGGTGCTCGTCGGCACGTCTATATTGGTTGCCAAAATATAGGCCAGCTACGCATTCAGAGATTAGTTTAGCTTGTCAGTAAGAAAGAAATTTATTGAAGTAGCAAAAAGAAAAATGCAAGTTTTCAGCAATCACCTTTGCATGAAAACGGTCAGTTCTCTTAAGAATGTCGCTGGGGAATAGGTAGGAGGTGGGTTATGCCTTCTCTCATATTTTTCTGGAAAGTCCTCAACCCCTAGAGTTGGAATTAACCCTTATTTGAGATGGAAGCATCTAGAGCCTTGCTTCTAACATTCCTGACCTCTTTTCCAAGTGCCCTTTCAGTACTTTCTTCAGGATCCTCGCCCCCGACCTGGTGGAGGTGTCTCTTTGAGGGCTGGGGGCAGGTGTTTATGTTTTGCTTGGTGGGGAAAATAATTGAGGTTTGGGTAGAAGGGGCAGTGGCATGCATCAGTGTATTTTGTTTAGCAGCTGGGGAATTAGAGTGGTGACTCAGGGATAGGCACTGCTTCACCCACCCCGGGTAGAATGTATTGCCTCTCTGGCGACTTGTAGAGGAGTTTTCCTTCCATATATACCTGTAATAAAAAAATATACAAGTGTTAGATGATTAAAGGAAATTAAATGACACGACGAGAAGCAATAAATGAGTGAGCATTGGATGTTAATCAGGCTTTGAGACCCGTAAAGATTAGATTTAGAATCTAAGTCATAAAGGCACATTAAAAAGTGTAATTATTTAATTTAGAATTAAATATAGAATTAGTATTAAGTACAAATGAAATTGGATTTAATGTTGTAGTTTAATATAATTCAAGAATTCGTACTTTGAGTACTTATTCGTAAAACGAGTTGGACTCGCGCAAAATAAAATCTTTGTTTGAACATTGGATGGTCATTAATTTTCAGATTAATTAATTGGATTAGATTGATTGATAACATGCTTGTGTGAATACATGGATGCGATGTATGAATAATGTATATCGGATGGATATTAGATGGGTGAGGGCAATTTTGGAAATTGTTGTAATAAATTTAGAATTTATTAATTGGACCTGCGTGTCCAGCCTATTACCTATTGACTCTGTGTATTTCTCTTCTCACATATTCCCCTCAATGTAAATGAGGTTTCTTTAGAAGCGTTATGTAATCGGGTAGAAGTAATACATGTGCTAGCGGGAGAGAGGAAAGTGAGAGATTTGTTCTAGGAATAATGTGTTAAGTATCCATCCGCAAATCATTATTATATTTATTTATACGCGCCTTATTATGTGTTTAGAATGCATGTTTAAGGGTGTATGATGATGAGACCATAACAAAGATAATTAATTGGTTGCCAATTACGCGAAAAACCCTCAACATATATTAAGCGTTTTTCCTTCCATTGAGTGATTCTTACTCAAGATCCAAGATTGGCACTAGTTTATTGGCCAAAGTCAATACCTTTGTCCGTCGCGGATGTGTTTAAATCATGAAGGCTTTGTTTCATATCGGTGTCTTGTCCAAGTTGTGATTTGTTGGCCAAAGTCAAGATCAATTCTTGTCCATCGACATCGATTACGAAGCTTTCCATGGTCAATGGGTTCCGCTTAACTGGGATCATTAAGTTTTTTGTGCCAAAGCCCAGGCTTAATTGATTCAGAGGAAAAAGGTTAGGGAATATATTTGATATATTGGCATATATAAGATATATGTTTCGGACTTGGATGTCCACCTACTAGATCTAGGAATTGGATGGGATCCAATTGATCTTAGAGATCTACCTAATTAATCATCATACAATTTGTTGGCCAAAGTCAAGATTGTGTATTATTTAACGGGATCCTAGCCCACTAAGAAACAAGGTTTCCCGAGTACTCCACAGAGGGTTAGAGGCTCGCTGAAAAATAGTGGGAGGCAAGTATTAAAGTTGCAATATTTGTTTAGTTACTTGCCAATACGCGCTCATTTCATTTTTCGTCAAATAAATTAATATATTAGTTGGACTAATATTTAATGTTGTTTTAAATTAAACAGTTGGACTGTATTCAAACTACTTCAATTAATAGTTGATTTTATAATTGGATTATAGTAATCAATATAATTGAATTTAACCAATTAAATTATAGTTGATTATATAGTTAGACTATAGTAATCATTATAATCAATAGTACCTAAGATCGTTGATTCGATAGTTGGACTATTGGAATCAAGATAAATGAAAGATTAGTGTTTAAAACATAATCCTGAGTGAAAATGTCATTAAACGACTTTAATTTTCAAATTGGGAATAAAATCTCAAGATAGTCCTGGAGACCGAGAAGTTACTTTATTTGACAGAGTGACGTCTCGAGCCTAAGCCCGGAGTTGAGCAAATAGTAGAGCATGATCTTTGGAAGATTCATATGATGATAACTTTAGTGCTTAATCCGTCATGCTTGCCACCAAGACTCCTTAATTTCTTAGTCAGAACTAAGGATTAGATCCTTATAGTATGATATTGAAATTGAAGGATCTTCATAGATCTATCCTTAGATCTTAGAAGTACAAATTGCAATTGAAAACTCTTGGAGAGTTAATGGCTACACTCAAGGAGACAAAGCCAGAGTTTGCAATAGGGCAAGAAGCGCAAGGCGCATCTTACTTCGACATCTCAGTTGACCAAGGCTTGGCCAAAGGCTTCTGGGGTGTGAAAAAGGCAAAGGCTAAATCATTATAATCTTCTGGGAAGATAAAGGACATATCCCAATATGTTTGCCTAAACTGTGGCAAACGGGGTCACTGGAAGCGTGACTGCCGTATGGACAAGGCAGACATGAAGGAATTGAAGACGGTGCAAGGCTCCGACTTCAAATATGTTTGTCATAAACGTGTTCGCTACTAGTATTAAAATTGGATTTTAGATACTGAGTGTGGTACATAAATATGTACTGATGTGCAGAATATGCTGACAAGCAGGATACTGACTTCAGATGAGATTGATCTGCGAATCAGAAACGGGACGAGAGTCGCTGTTTTGACCGTAGAAAACTAAGTTTAGGAACTACCCTTCGGGTATATACTTAAATTAGGAAACTGTTACAATGTAACTAGTTTGACTAGAAACATTATCTCTATATCAGTGTATAATCCGTTGTTGATATACCTTTATATTCTAGAACACTAAAGTGTTTTATTTTATAAGATGATATTGAGATACACACATTAGATGTGAATAACAATATTTATATTTTGAATATAAATTAATCTCAAATATATGACATGACAAACAAATAGCTCAAACTGAATTAATCATTTGAAACTTATAAGTGGCATTGTTGTCTCGGACACAATTAACAAGACTCGTATATCCACACTTTTGAAGAGTGGATACTAGGACGGATTTGATACTATTCAAATGATGTCTACGAATCTAGTTTATTAGGCAAAGTGCCTAAAATGCTTTTTACTTGGTAAAAGTGCAAGTTCCACCGATCTGTTAGCCCTCAGTCATAGTGACGTAAGTGGGCCCATATCTAGCTAGGCTAGAGGTGGATATGAATGATTCATGACCTTTACGGGTGTGGCATCGCGTTATGGTTATGTGTTTCTTGTGAAACACAGATCGGAAACTTTTGATGAATCAAAGAATTTCGACATGAAGTAGACAAACAGATCGGCTAAAGTATTAAAGACATCACGGTTAGACCATGATGAAAATACTTAAGCAATAAGTTTCTTAATACTTGAAAGAGTATAGTATTCTTTCAATGAGGACTCCTCCCGGAACACGTCAGTTTGACGGTGTGTCTGAACGGAGAAACCAAATTTTTTTGGACATGATAAGGTTAATTATGAGTCGCTCTGAGCTACCATTTTCCTTCTAAGGATACGCATTAAACAGTGCAATACTTATTTTGAATAAGGTTCCATAAAAATCTGTTTCACAGACTTCATATTAGATATGAATAGGAAAAAAACAGGTTTTCTCATTCCGGTAGATTTGGGAATGCTGGGCATATGTTTGGATGATACCAAACTAGAACCTAAATATGATAAGTGTCTAAGTTGTAGGTTATCCTAGGGTAACCAAAGTATAGTACTTATACAACTCACATGAGAACAATCTAATTGTTGCTCACCATGCGGTTTTCCTAAGAGGAATACCGATATGCAGTGGTAAGTGGGAGGAAAGTAAAACTCGATGAAAATCGGAGTAATACTATTCTAGGCACCGATTCCTTAATGGAACACTAATAGTTCATCAAGGATGAAACTATACCAATAATCTTCGAATAAAAAAGAACCACGTAAGTCGGAGAGAGTCAGAAAAAAACCTGGGGTATGGGTTTCTGATCTCACCTCATAAAGATGTCAATCTTATTGAGGAATACGAACTGACTACGTATGAGGAAGTGATACAAGGTATCGACTCCCTATTATGACAAAGTGTCATGAAGTCCGAAATGGATTCCTTGTATATCAACTAAGTTCGGACACTAGTTGATTTACCAGAAGGCATTGTGCCTATTGGTACTATATAAGTCTTCAAGGAAGACATACATGGAAGGCAACATACCAACGTACTAAGCTAGGCTTGTAGCGAAAAGGTATCGTTATCAACATTGTGTCGATTACGATGAAACCTTTTACCAGTTGCCATGGTTAAATCCATTTGGATAATGCTTGCTGATGCTGCATGTTTCATTTATGAAATATGGCAGCTGAACTTCAAAATCACTTTCCTCAAATGGAAACCTTTTGGAGAATGTTTACAACATCCTAACGGTTTTGTCGTACCAAAACGAGTAAATAAGGTTTTCAAGTTAATTCGATCTATTTATGGATTGAAGCAAGCATTACGTTCTTGGAATTATCGTATTGATGTAATCATAATGGTATATGATTTAATTCAAAACGAAAATTATTCTTGTGTATATAAGGAGGTTAGTGGGAGCGCACTGACAATGATTGTCCTAAATAATGATGACATGTCATTTCTTGGAAATGATATTCCCATAATACAATCGGTGAAAGCTTGGCTTTCATGAAAATTCTCCGTAGAATTCTTGGGAGAAACAACCTTTATTCTAGGAATAAAGATCTACTGGGATAGATTTAAAGTTGTTGATACTCTCCGAGAACTCGTACATTGAAATAAATATACGCGACCTGATGTATCATATGCTTTGATCATATGGAGTCACAATCAGGCCAATCCAAGTGATAGTCACTCGATTGATGTTAAGAACATCCTTTAGTATCTTAAATGAACTAAGGATGCTTTCTTGAGCTATGGAGAATGAGAACTTGAAGTGACTGGGTTCACTGTTGCAAGTTTCTTAACCGATAGAAACGAGTTTAAGTCGTAATAAAGGTACTATAAAGTTTGAATAACGGAACAGTGAGCTGGAAATCTTCCAAGCAAGATACTGTTACCGAATAAACAACAAAAGCGGAATATTGCTGCAGCTGAGGCAGCAATAGAAGCCTTTTGGATCGATAATAATCCTAATTAGATTAGGAGTAGTTCTGTTAGCAGCTGAGCTAGGCTACAGCACAGGCTAAATAATTAATGGTCTCATCAACGATCCAGATATATACTTCAATTATACATCTGATTCGTTCGGATCATACATCGTGGCGATGTGATGATCGAATAAATCGCATCATATGATAACACTACAAATCCACTGACGAAAGCATTTCCTCAGCAGAAGTGTGAGCGAACCGAACATAGTTTGGGTGTAGGACACTTGAGTGATTGGCTATAGGTTAAGTGGGAGATTGTTGGACAATTATGACCCATAGTATCTCTATTTGTACAGATCATGGTGTTGTTGTACAAATTAACTATGTGACAAAGGAAATTGCTCTTTTATCATTTGTAATTAGATTACCAAGATATATAAATGATAAAAGGTCCTTATGATTAGTTCCGGATTGAGATGATATGAGACAGTATCAATCCACGAAGGTTTAATTATTAAATATCCCTAGTCAGAGTATTATCGAGATTGGACATCGATAATGTGTAAAAGACTAGTATTACACGTGTGCGCGTTTTGGGAGCATAACGGCATAGTTCTCATATATTTGGTATAGGATACTCATGCAAGTGTAATAGGAGGTTATGTTCACCGCTGGTACGGAAACAGCTTCTCTCTGGATATACCCCTCGGAATTCCATTGGTAGTATGACTATGTGTCTATGAAAGTCCGAATCAGGGTAGGTGTATTTGGTCTTAACCTGAGACTTGCACCGTTAATACTTGCGACAATCAATATACTTTGGTTTTGGTCGTCCAGGACTTTAACAGGTTCTGTGTACGCCTCTTCTAGGTATATTGAGAATCATAGTGTATTGGGTGTGATGTCAAGACGGAAGTATCACTCCAGTCATATTGGAGATGATGATCACGTAGGATACGGAACTGGTGCTCTTTTGTACTGCAGTCATTGGGATAATATGACTAGGTCATGATTATCCGATTATAGAGACTAGTTACCAGAGATCTGATATGTGATTCGTACGGGGCAGACACAATTCCAACCCCAGGCCTAGCAAGTGACATCCGATGTTGAATCGTAATACGCAATACTACGTATACTACGTCTTATATAGATCACATATTCCAGTAAGAATATTTCTGGAGAATTGGGTAGGCACGGTGCTTTGCTAGAAGCCAACCATGTCTTGTAAATCGGTAAAAACGTAGTACTAGGTACGTACGTGTTCGGATAGTCCGACGACCGGATTTACTGCCAACATATCCGGGGATCTCATGGGTCGCTTCCCGAAGATTCACCGATGACGTATGACTCGCACTTTATTAATCTGGGATTAATTATAGAGATAGAAAATTTAATCTAGGATTAATTACGGAGATATTTTATCTGGGATAAAATATTATTTAAAGAGAGAGAACGATTAATTTGGAATTAATCAATAAAATAATATATTCGATATATTATACGAAATTGCATTTCGACGCGGAATTAAAATTAGATTTTAATTCGGGCGAACGAGTTAATTTAGAATTAATTTGTTAGCGACGTGGATAGTAATTTTGCTAGGCATAATTATTTAATTTGATTTAATTACATCGCAACGGAAAATTCGTTAATTCGGAATTAGCGAACCCGAGCCCGAGAGTGTTTGCGGGCACACTCGCATTTCGAATTAAAGTGCGGCCCATAAGTCACATCAAACGTCAAATCACTAGTCAATCAATTGATGTGATGTCTAGTCACTTTGAGTGATGTGACAACTTGTCACTTATGATTGATGGTGGTAGTTGGATAGCTTTAATGCTTGTACCTTTTTGACTTTTGGAAATTCAAAAATTTGGTATATGTTTTAATTGATTTTGGAAATCAATTAACTAACCAACAACAACACATTCTCTCATTCTCTCCTCTCCTCACTCTCTCGGCCAAAGGCCATCTTCTTCCTCAAAATTCTGCAAATGCCGAGACTTGAAGGAGAAGCTTAGGGAATTTTACGGCAAAATTTCCAAGGTGCTAGCACACATTCGGGGTCTTGCGAAGGTGATAAGGAAACCCACCCGTGGGCATGGAATGCACACCAAGCTTGGAGCTTGGAGATGACCGAAAATGGAGCACAAAGAGGAGCCTTTGCCGTGAGTATCATTGACCAATAGCTTGAAGAATTTTTGTTGTTCCTCGCATCGCCAAATCTGATCAATGTAAGTATGATTCCGCCATTCTTCATTGTTGTATTCGCACATGTTTCTTGCTTGAAATCGATCTTGGGACTAACCTATAAACCCAACACTTTCAAATTTACAATCTCTAAATAACACTTGGAACTCACATTGGCAGTGTACCATGACCATGGATTTACTAGATCGCAAACACGTGTAGGATACTTATGGCATGTACACAAGACTGAGGGATTCTATCTGATGCTCATAGGATATCATGAGCATGATTCCACACCAAATGAACAGGCGGGGGTCTGATGTAAATAGATCGGTGACGTGACTGCCATCAAAATACGAAGGATAACTCATATATCCACAGTGGTATCTCAAGTCGAAGGACCACTATGTTACTCGACTCGAGAATATTCATATTGATGTTGGTCTACCATATATTAGGAAATCGTTTAGTGTTTATCAAATAAACACATACACGTCTATACGAGTCTCCCAAGACTCATGGTTCATTGTGATAAACCATCAGACCTAGTCTTGATATAAGACATTTACTGGTCTCAGTGGATTTTACTAACCGACCTGTGTTTGTAAATCTTGAACAGGAACTTTATTTGATAATATACTTCTAGTAGTGACACTTCCCAATGTCAATTACAAACTACTTTATAACTGCGCACTACATTATATATTCTCGGGTCTTTGTCTAATATATATATATATATATCACTAAACGAGATTTAGTTTCAATATAATTAAATTGGATCGAATATATATAATAAAAGACAAGAGGTGCGACCATAAATAAGTAATAT
>SKCR01040572.1:0-47050 GCA_019454045.1 Zanthoxylum bungeanum | reverse complement strand
TTGGTAAATGGATAAGAACTAGATAGTTAGCTTAGACCTTATTCATAATTGCATGGTCCACATAGACAACTTAGATTAACACGGAAGCGGAATTCAGACTTTGTGTGTGTATGTCGCTCAAGGAATGAACATAGTTACTTACTGAGTCTTATGACTCACACCGTAACAGTGTTTGAGTTTTGCAGGTTGGTGACCTGATCGGTCAAACCACAGACACCAGAGCTTGAGAGCCGGATAGCAGCGTTGCAGTCAGCCAGTCACCAGGTCTTGGGAGTATCAGAGTCAAGTTGTAATAAGTCTAGTTGTAGAGAATTGAATTGTATAAAATGTAGTTTGTAAAAGTTTTTGTTTCTACGTATTTCCGGGCATGGAGCCCATTATATTTTATGTTGATGGTGTTTTCAGGTACAATGTTATTAAGGAGTACGGCAAGGGTAAAAAGGGTAATTCCCTTCTCGGTCGAAATCATTAAATGCCGACCCGTCCACATGAGTGTTATAAAGTTAACAGGAAGAGACTGAACACTTGATGATAGGTGGACCCGACCAATTTGGTTCGGATGACCGAGGCATTATCAGATCGGTAGCAGCATCTCAGCTCAAATAACCATCATGACCGACCTCATGAAGACCGAGCATATGGCGAGACGTGCTCCAGAGGATAAGATACCATATTCTTACGGTAAGATGGCAAGTTATCCTACTTTCATGGGGTAAACTGATAAGTCAGTGTCCTAGTAGGATAAAGGAAGTGAATGTAGTTTTTACTAGGAATCCTTATGGGAAAGAAAATTGTTTCAACTAGGAAATTCTTGTAGGAGAATGAATCTGATTTCCTACACTATTATAAATAGAAGGGTAGAGTGTGCGTAAGTGGAGAGGAGAATCAATACAGAATCAATAGGAGAATCAATATCACAATCAATATGAGAATCAATATCAATATCATTATCATCAGACTTGTAAACAAAAGCAGAGCAGAGCAAACATATTCAGTAATAAAACATCACCACCCGTTCTGTGCCCGTGATGTAGGTTGGACCCGATCCGCCGAACCACGTTAAATCTTTTTGTCGATTGGCGTATTTATCTGTCTTTTGTTAAGTTTGCTTTGGTTCCCCCATAACCGAACAATTCACTATTGAGGGAGGATTGTCTCGGGAGTAATATTCCCATATTACCCCGAGACCAAAATCCGCCGTCAACAGTTGGCGCCGTCTGTGGGAACTCAACAAAAACAGCTCGTGTAGTAAGACGATGGCAAAAGATGGAAATCACCAGTCGTCAGGGAGTTCAACAGCGGAATGGATGGAAAGGATTGAGGAAAATATGAGGAAAAAAAGGGAGGAAAATCAAAAATCTGTTGAAGTCCATGATGAACAGACTGGAGAGGATGGAAGAGATGAATAATGAGAGACTTGAAAGCCGTACTCAGTATTCGGGGATATACTCGACCCGAAGGGATGATCTGGGATCAGGAAAGGCACTAAACCCGTGACACACCAATCACAAGTGCCCACAAAACCCCGGGCAGAAGTGCTCCGACCTAACTCATGTCATTTTTGAGGATCAGGACTACATCAAGGGATGAAGCGCATAAGGGAGCACGCAAAGCCTTTCGTAGTAAAGTCAAATCCTCGAAGCTGGAGCAGAACTACTCTATGACTTGCATTCATAAGGGATATTTCGAGATGGTAATCACGGGAGGTAGTGCCCCCGTAAGATGGGCCGGTCTGGCCATCTGGGGAAATGTGCTGCAGGGTTGTGTCCTCCCCACACGTTTTGTTTGACCAACGGATCTGTGAGAAGCATAGCACAAGGAGGGGATTATACCGTCGTGGCGTTTGCTTGCTCCAGTGTTACCGAGCATAAAGAGGAACATTCTCAAATCTTCGGACACTCGTCGATCCTACCTATTTCGCCATTATGGATCCGTGAGAATGCCATAGCACGAGGGGGAAGGGATGAGACCCTCGTGGCGTTTGCTTGCTCCGTGTACCGAGCATAAAAGAGAACATCCCTTAATGCGTCAAACACGCTTCGATCCCTACCTAGTTTTCGCCATTTGGATCCGTGAGATTCTAGCACGAGGAGGGATGATAGACCCTCGTGGACGTTTGTTGCTCAAGTGGTACCGAGCATAATGATGAGAATTCCCTTAATGCTTCGGACACGCTTTTGATCCCGACCTATTTTGTCATTCGGATCCAAGAGAAGTATAAGACCGGGGAGGGATTGGTGCCCCTGACCGGCGTAATCACACACGTATAACGCAAGCGCACGTATCGTTTAAGTAGTATAAAAAGTATCGATCCCACGAGGACTTAAAACCTTTTTGTTATTAATTTATGGGGCCAACTGATTACCAGTATCTAACAGGTTGTTTGATTGATTGATTTGAAATGACGATGATTCTAAATTTAAAACAAGTAAATAAAATTGCTTAAAAGTAGGTTGAGAAAAATCCAAATTTATAAAAACTATCCAGGGTTGTGATTAATTCCAATATTATTTAGAAGATGAAGTGGTTATCTTAAAGTTGGGTAATATATTGATTTATTAACCTGGAACACTAATTTATGTAAAAGCCTCTTCCGATGGTCAATTTCAAATACCTAGTATAATCCAATTGAACCATATGTCTATGTCAACCAAATTACCTAGATTCATTAAGATTAAGTTCCAATTATGGCTACCCCCACCCCCGCCCGACAGGTATATTCCTATCCTGTAAGGAAATCTATTAAAAGGGTTATCTATCCTCAAGGAAGATCGTGGGTTATTGAGTCTAAGGTCTTTAAACTTAAAATCCCTATGTCTAGTTCATTTTAAGTTTACCTAATCAATTTTATTAATGGCCAGTTAATAAAAGCATTAAGATTAAGACTCAATAAATAAATCTTTAAATTACCCAACCTATAATCTAACCCCTTATAAACCGGTTATATTGAAATTCATCACAACCCTAGATACTAACTTAGTTACAATACATAGCTATGGCTAATGAAAACTTAAAAGACATAAAATAAAAATGCTAAAAAGTAACTGCGAGAAAGTAAAAGCGGGAAAGTAAATGAAAATAAACTGCCAAGATAAAAGGAATTACTTTTACTAATTACTAACTTAGATATCTCCCTTAGTATAACATAATCACTTGTGAGATTAAAACCAACCGACCATATAGGCGGTACCCTGATTAAGTCAAGTTAAGTCCGACCAGCCATAAAGGCGGGTAAAATTTGTCCATGAACCTGCCATGTAGGCGATAAAGAAATAACCAGCCATAAAGGCGGAACCAAAATTAAATTACCAACCGACCAATCTGGCGGTATCCTTGCTTAGTCAGGTTTAACAGTTTAAATTAAATAGCCCACCGACCAATATAGCGGTATTCCTTTTTAAGTCAAATTTTAGAATAGTGAATATGTTGTGTCTAAGGGAGATTAATCTAAGATAGTAACAGTAAAAGAATTACCTTTCACCTCGGCAGAGGGAAGTTACCTCCTCATGGTTGAAAAATAAAAACTGAAAAAGTAAAGAAAGGAAAGTGTTATGCGTAAAGTAAATTACGGAAAGTAAAACTGAAAAGTAAAGAAAAGAAAGTGCGAAATTGAAAATTAATTACTGAAAACTAAAAATAAACAAACTAGATACAATCTTTTTATTTTTTCATTAAGGATTTCAAAGAAGAAAGTATGAATTTTACAAATGAAATGGCTTGGTATTTATAGGCAAAATTTTGCCACCATCAAATCATCAATCAATTTCTCCACCAAATCCATTATTAATTTCTCCACTAATTACTCCACCAAATCCATAATTGCTCCACTAATTGCTTATCTTGTTTGGTGGTGATTTGATAATTTTTATTAATTATTTATTAATTAATTTTTGCTTTGAAAATGATTGATAATGACTTTTAATAATTACACTCCACACACTTCTGGATGGTTCATCAATTTCGGTCATGAAATCATCAGAATTTGAAAATATTTTCTCTTTTCAAAGTTGTAGATCTTTGAGTCTTCTTTAATCTGGAACTTGAATCAGCTCAATCTGATATCTGAGTAAAAAGTTATGCCCAAAATACGACAGATGCGCAAAACTGGAATTTCCAAAACTGCACTTCGTCAAAACGCCCTTTCAAGTTTCCAATCTCCAAAATTAATATATCAAGTCCAATAATTGCCCTTATTTGATCCACATTTCGTCCTAAATGATTTCATTGAGTCCCGATATTATTTTATCTGCAAAATAAAATAAAACATATCAAAACGTTCATCAAACCCGAGAAACTAAACAAAATATTAAGTAAAATGGGCGGTAAATATTGATATATTTTCCGCTCATCACACCCCCAAACCTAACATTTTGCTAGTCCTCGAGCAAAACAACAAAATAAAATTAAAATTAAATTAAACCACTTTCGTAGGGATCACGGTTGCATTTAGCGTATGCAACAAGCCTTTAAACCCCTAGGTGTCCCTAGTGGACGAGTTGTAGTCTCGTGAGGGTTTACAGCAACGATACCCACAAACTTTTTACAAAAGTAAAAACTTAGTTAAAACTAATGCACACAAAAGCAAAAAGACAAGAGAAAAGAGAATAAAGAAGTTAATGACTAATCAAGTGAAACTTCTACTCCAAGTTACTAGTTGTTTTGTTTCTTTCTAAACTACCGAATAAGTAAATTCTCCGATTATATTTACCATTCTCCATATACACAGCCAGCAAAATATTAATCAACTCATTTTTGCCCACAACAGTCACAAGTGCAATTGATAAGAGAATAATATTTTTGTCCTAAGGTTCTATTAGATTTCACACCTTTTTATAGTAATGGAGTAAAAATTTTTTTTTTTCTGATTTTTCTGATTTTTTCTTTCTTTTTTCTCTATTTTTTTTATTTATATACAATATCTTCTGTCTATGTAGCGAGCTTTGGGTCGGTGGCTCCCAAACCAGTTGGCTTTAGGGCACCAGGTGTTAAGACACCCCTACGGACTTAATTACCCAGACATTAGATATAAATATTTTTGCAACATCCTTGATCCATGTAGCGAGCTTTGGGCCAGTGACTCCCAAATCAGTTGGTTTTAGGGCACTGGGTGTTAAGACACCCTTACAGACTTAATAACTCGGATCTCAGACGTTTTTTTTTTTTTTTTTTTTTTTTTTTTTTTTTTTACTCCATCACTTTTTTGAGATGCTTCCTCCAATTAAAACTATAGCACTGAATATTACAAAATTTTCAATTTTAGCTCATGACCGTGTGTTACCATGTATGTTGATAATACCTGCCAACTGAGCATATGAAGATCCATTTTAGTCAGATTTATGGAGAATTCACAAATTAAATAATTCAAAAGGAAATAAACAAAAATTAACTTGTTTCGAAATAGGTTTGAATACGTCTCAGGAGTGGAAATTCCTTACTCGGCTATCTCTTACCAATTTCACCTTTTTAGTCAAAATAAAAACACAAAAATGCAAAATATTTTTGTAATTTTTGAAAATTTTCAATTTTTTTGTATTTTTCGAAAAATTTTGAACTTAAAAATAAAAACAACATACAACTAAAAACAAGATATTAATCAGCTAATTCCCTCCCCCAAACCTAAATGAGACATTGTCCCCAATGTCTTAAATAGTAGAAGAAGAGTTTAGACGATAATACCTGGTTAACTGAAATTCTACAGGAATTTAAAGGTTAAGATCCAGATTAACCCGACGTCTCTTACCACGATCGTCCCCAGACCAATTTATCTTTGAAATGATAGGGTCAATTTGTGGTTCATATGCTATGAGTTGGTCAATTAGATCCGGAGCGGTTCTGGCAGTAAATAGAAGTTCTTTTAAAGGTTTTGATATGAACCCATTCCTCCGTGCATCATCAAGAAACACACAAAGAAAATCATAAAATCCATCAACATTGTACAGCCCAATTGGTTTCTGGTGTATGTTCAGGTTCGCCCAAGATAGTACAATAAAAATTTCTTCCAATGTACCCAAGCCACCTGGCAAAGCAATAAAAGCATCAGCACGGTTAATCATTTCTACCAGTCGTTCAGACATACCTGGCACGATCAGTTCCTCTCCGTTTGATGGTTCAATAAGATTTGCCTCTGCCAAGGGTTTTGGGATGATTCCCAAAACATGACTGCCTCCTTCCTGTACGGCCTTTGAAACGATCCCCATTAAGTCCAAGATTGCCTCCGCCATATATTAAGTGCATATTCTTGCAGCTAAGACTCGACCCAATTCCTGTGCTGCTTCTATGTATTGTGGTTTAGTACCAACACTACTACCGCAAAACACACAAATGTTTTCAACTCGTCTTCTTGAAGTGGCTTCCATTTTTATGTTTTTCTTTCTTAATCTGGATGACTTCAAAGGTGCAATGATGAGTTGAATTTATAATACCTGAAAGGGGTGAGTAAAAATAGCACAAGTATCTTCCAAAGGACGATTAGTAGAACAATAGTAAAATAGATCGTGATAGTCAAAAAGGTCTGGATCCTGTCGGAGAAAATAAAAGAAAACAACAAAACAAATCACAATTATTAGAAAAAGACAAAGAGATATAATATGTACAAGAAAAGTAACGGCTTGATTGACATCTATGCGTCAGGGACAAGCTTCCCATCCAATTTTCTTATAAATTGGCAAACAGGGTCTTTTTGAGTCAGATTCCCAAGACTTAACTGTTGTCTTTCTTTTAGAAATTGTGTATGTAATTTGCGAATGGCTATATGAACATATCCACTGGGATGCGTCTCAAGAGTCGAAGATAGATCATCTAAAGACTCCTTACTCAAGCCATCCCTAATGAATTTAATTTTGTCTTCGCGATTATCAGACACCATTCCTAAAGAACGACAACGAGTATTACAATTCCAACGTGCACATTTGAAACAAACACCCATTTTCTTGCTCTACGTTTCTTTGAATATGTGCTTCTTCCAAATCCAGGCAAATAAGAAGTACAAGAATCAGAATATTCACCTGCTAATCGAACTCGTGCTTCGATTACCCAACAAATATCAGTAGGAATACCTTTGATCATCAATAGTCTCATCCGTTCCAAGCGAGCTTTGTAAACTTTCATCAAGAGATTTTTGAGGGAGAGAAGGAAATTGCTTGTGAAGATTTACGAGAGCTTCTTCCATCTTAATCTGCAAAAACTAAACACACAAAAAAAATTAATCACACAAAATCACAATATATACAAAATTGCATGGGTTGCCTCCCTGCGAGCGCTAAGTTTAAAGTCGTCAGCTAGACGTGACTTTTCGAACGTTTAGGCTGGATCTGAAAGTGTGACACTTTCTTTTTGTCGCTCCAACGGTTCTCCCCAATAATGCTTAACCCGCTGACTGTTAACTTTGAATGTGTTGTTGGTATTGGGATCCAGTAACTCAACAGCTCCATGTGGTAAAACCTGAGTGATCACAAATGGACCTGACCACCTTGATTTCAACTTTCCAGGGAAAAGTTTCAACCTCGAGTTGTACAACAACACCTGTTGCCTTGGTTCCAACTGTCTGTGCACTATTTTTCGGTCATGCCATCTCTTGGTCTTTTCTTTGTACAGTCTGGCATTCTCATAAGCCTGTAGGCGAAATTCCTCCAATTCATTGAGTTGGTGAAGTCTTTTCTCTCCTGCAGCTTGTGGATCAAAATTCAACTTCTTCAGTGCCCAGTACGCCTTGTGTTCAAGCTCAACTGGCAGATGGCATGCTTTCCCAAACACCAATCGATATGGTGACATACCAATGGGTGTCTTGTAAGCTGTACGGTAGGCCCATAATGCATCATCCAATTTTGCAGACCAGTCCCTCCTTGTTGATCCAACGGTTCTTTCCAAGATTCTTTTGATTTCTCTGTTTGAAACTTCAACCTGTCCATTTGACTGTGGATGGTAGGCTGTGGCAACCTTGTGAGTAACTCCGTATTTGGATAGAAGTGCATCAAAGTATTTGTTGCAGAAATGAGAGCCACCATCGCTGATGATTGCTCGAGGTGTTCCAAACCGAGTGAAAATGTTCTTTTTCAGGAATTTGATCACCACTTTTGAATCATTGGATGGCAGTGCAATTGCTTCAACCCATTTGGAGACGTAGTCTACAGCAACCAAGATGTACAGGTTTCCGAATGATGGAACAAAGGGTCCCATGAAATCAATACCCCACACATCAAATATCTCAACTTCCAGAATGTTTTGCAATGGTCCTTCGTTTCTTCTCGAAATATTCCCCATTCTCTGGCACCTGTCACATTGAAAAGCAAAAAGATAAGCATCTTTAAAAGTGTAGGCCAGAACAAACCTGATTGAAGGACTTTTGCTGCAGTTTTGTTTCCGCTGAAGTGTCCGCCATATGGTGATGAATGACAGTGCTGCAAAACACTGTTGACCTCCTCCTGTGGAACACACCGTCTCAATAATTGATCAGCACACCGTTTGAACAGGTACGGCTCATCCCAGATATAGTGCTTGACTTCTTTGAAGAATTTCTTCCGTTGTTGAGTTGTCCATTCCAACGGCCATTTTCCTGACACAATGTAGTTGACATAGTCAGCATACCAAGGGGTATCTTGTTGTTTCATGGCAAACAGCTGTTCATCTGGAAAAGTTTCTTTGATTGACAGTTCTTTGCCAGCTGTTTCTCCATTCTCGATCCTCGATAAGTGATCTGCCACCTGGTTCTCTGTTCCTTTCCTGTCTCGAATCTCCACGTCAAATTCTTGCAGAAGAAGTATCCAACGGATCAATCTGGGTTTGGCATCTTTCTTCGCGATCAGATATTTGATTGCTGAATGATCTGTGTAGACTACCACCTTGGGACCCAACAGATAAGAACGAAATTTGTCAAAAGCGAACACAACTGCAAGCAACTCCTTTTCAGTGGTTGTGTAGTTGAGTTGAGCTTCATTCAAAGTTCTGCTGGAATAGTAAATGGTGTGGAAAATCTTTGCTTTGCGTTGTCCCAAAACTGCACCTACAGCAAAATCACTAGCATCACACATTACTTCAAATGGAAGGGTCCAGTCTGGTGTTACAATGATGGGGGCAGAAACCAGCTTCTGTTTCAAGATCTCGAAGGCTTCCTGGCATTCTTTGGTGAAGTTGAAAGGCACATCCTTTTCCAGAAGGTTGCAAAGAGGTTTTGCAATTTTGGAAAAGTCTTTGATAAATCTCCTGTAAAAACCTGCATGTCCAAGAAAACTCCGAATGCCTTTGACAGATGTTGGAGGAGGTAGTTTTTCAATTGTCTCGATCTTTGCTTTGTCTACCTCGATTCCCTTTGTGAGATCCGGTGTCCAAGAACAATGCCTTCCTGTACCATAAAGTGGCATTTCTCCCAGTTGAGTACCAAGTTCGTGTCTTCACACCTTTGTAATACATGTTCAAGATTTTGCAAACAATGATCAAATGAATCTCCAAATACAGAAAAGTCATCCATGAAAACCTCCATACTCTGCTCCAACATATCTGAGAAGATGGCCATCATGCAACGCTGAAATGTGGCAGGGGCATTACATAGTCCAAATGGCATCCTGCGGAAAGCAAAAGTACCATAAGGACATGTAAATGTGGTTTTCTCCTTGATCCTCTGGTGCAATGGAAATCTGATTGTATCCTGAATATCCATCCAAAAAGCAATAGAACTCATGTCCCGCCAATCTGTCTAACATCTGGTCAATGAATGGCAGCGGAAAATGGTCCTTTCTGGTGGCTTTGTTCAGCTTACGGTAGTCCATGCATACTCTCCATCCAGTCACCGTTCTTGTCGGAATTAACTCATTCTTTTCATTGGGATCACAGTAATTCCTCCTTTCTTCGGCACACATTGCATAGGACTCACCCAACTGCTGTCTGAAATGGGATAAATGATGCCAGCATCCAACCATTTGATGATTTCTTTCTTCACGACTTCCTTCATGATTGGATTGAGTCTCCGTTGATGCTCCACAGTGGGTTTGTACTCATCGTTCATCAAGATTTTGTGCATGCAAAATGATGGACTAATGCCTCGAATGTCTGCTATAGTCCAACCAATGGCTTTCTTGTGCTCTCGCAATACTCTCAGCAACTTTTCTTCCTGTTCCAATGTTAGCGACGAAGAAATTATAACAGGTAATTCAGAAGAGTTTCCAAGAAATGCATACCTGAGATGGCTCGGGAGTAACTTCAGCTCCCAGCTGCGGTGGTTCTTCAATCGAGGGTTTGATCCGGTCTGTCTTTGGAAGTTCCAAACTTTCAATTGGTTGTGTCACTTTGAAACGAAACGGCTTGTCAAGATAGTTGATACATTCCATAATTTCAGCATCAAGCTCACTGTCAGACATGTTGGTGATGCAAGCTTCAAGTTTGTCTGTGGGAATTGTATCAGTATCTTGAATGATACTATCAACAACATCAATTCTGAAACATTCTTCTTCCTTTTCATCGCTCGGGAATTTCATGGCTTTGAAAACATTAAAGTAACTTCTTGGTCCTGAACTTTCATGGTTAGTTCTCCTTTTTGTACATCAATCACAGTTCTCCCTGTAGCCAAGAATGGTCTCCCAAGAATGATAGGAACATCTTTGTCTTCTTCCATGTCAAGGATAATGAAATCAGCTGGGAGAATGAGTTTGTCAACTTTCACCAACACATCTTCAACCACTCCTCTTGGAAATGCGAGCGTCCGATCGGCAAGTTGCAAAGAAACAGAGGTAGGCATTGCTTCTCCAATCTGTAGTTCCTGTAAATAGAAAAAGGCATCAAGTTAACACTAGCACCTAAATCACATAAAGCCTTACCGATGTAATGTTCTCCAATGGTGCACGGGACTGTGAAACTGCCAGGATCTTTCAACTTCTGGGGTAGTTTCCTCTGAATGATGGCACTGCATTCTTCCGTCAATGCTACTGTCTCGTAATCTCCCAATCTTCGTTTTCGTGAAAGAATATCTTTCATGAATTTGACATAGCTGGGCATTTGTTCCAAGGCTTCTGCAAATGGGATGTTGATGTGCAGCTTTTTGAATACTTCCAGGAATCGAGCAAACTGCTTGTCCAGTTTGTTTTTCTGAAGACGCTAAGGAAAAGGTGGAGGTGGAGTAATCTGTTCTTTTTCCTTTGCTTCTTTTTCCTCCATCTGTTGCTCTGCTTCTTTTGGAACATCTTCAATGGTTGCCTTGATTCCAACTGTTGGATAATATGACCCATAGCGTCACTATTTGCACAGATCATTGTGTTGTTGTAGCAAATTAACTATGTAATAAAGAAATTGCATTCTCATCATTTGTGATTAGATCACCATAGATATATAAATGAAGAGAGGTCCCTATGATTAGTTCCTGGATTGAGATGATATGAGACAGTATCAGTCCACGAAGGATTAATCATTAAATATCCCTAGCCGTAGTATTATCGAGACAGGACATCGATAATGCGGAATAGGCTAGTATTGCACTTGTGTGCGTTGTGAGGGCACAACGACATAGTTCTCATATATATAAGTATTGGATACTTATGCAAGTGCGATAGGAGGTCGTGTTTCACCGATGGTACGGAAAACAGCTTCGCTCTGGATAGACCCCGCGGAATCCCATTGGTAGTATGTCTGCGTGTCTATGGGAGGCCGCATCAGGGTAGGTGTATATGATCTTAACCTGAGACTTGCATCGCTAGTACTTGCGACAATCGGTAAACTTTGGTTTTGGTGGTTGGGGGACCTAAACTGGTTCTGTGTTCACCTCTTCTGGTTTTATCAGGAATCGTAGTGTACTGGGTGTGATGTCAAGATGGAAGTGTCACTTCAGACATATGGAGTTGATGATCGCGCAGGATACAGAACTAGTGCTCTATAAAAGGTTGCAACCGTCGGGACAATATGACTAGGTCAGGATTGCCCGATTCACAGAGACTAGTTGCTTGATGTCCGATATATGTTTCGTACGGGGCAGACACATTTCCAGCCCCAGGCCTAACATGTGATCGTCCGATACTGGATCGATATACGCAATACAATACATTAGTATACTACGCTTGATACAGATCTTTGATATTCTTAAATGGATATGTCCGGAGAATTGGGTAGACTTGGTGCTTTGCTAGGAGTCGACCTTGTCTCGTAAATCGGTAGAACGTAGTACTTGGTACGTACGTGATTCGGATACTCCGACGACCGTATTTACTGCCAACGTATCCGAAGATCTCATGGGTCGCTTCCCGATAATCCACCGATGACGCACAACTCGCACTCTTGAATAATCTGGGATTATATAGAAGAGAGAGAAAATTAATCTAGGATTAATTACGGAGATATTTTATCTAGGATAAGATATCGTCTAAAGAGAGATAACGATTAATTTGGAATTAATCGGTAAATTAATATATTCGATATATTAAACGAAATTAGATTTCGACGCGGAATTAAAATTAGATTTTAATTCGGGCGAACGAATTAATTTAGAATTAATTCGTTAGCGATCTGAATAGTAATTTCGCTAGGCGAAATTAATTAATTCTCGTCGCGACGGAAATGCGTTAATTCGGAATTAGCGAAACCGAGCCCGAAAGTGTTTGCGGACACATTCGTATTTTGAAACGAGTGGTATCCGCAAATCACATCGCAATATCTCATCACTTGACACGAATAGATGATGGATGTATCTAGTCACCTTTATGGGATGATACATTGTCTCCATTTTCAATGTGTGATGATGATGAATTTTTGGAGGGAAATGCTTTTCACGGTTTTGAAGATTTTTTATCTAAAAAATTCATTTTTGGTTAATGATATACATCATTGCTTCTCTCTTTCTCACTTACGTTTTTGTAGAAAAAAAAATGAAAAGAGAAGTTAACCTTTATCTCTCTCAAATTCTCTCTTCTCTCACGCAAAACAGAAGCTTTGCTCACTGGTTTTGAACCAGTTCAGGCGTGAGTTTTAGGGAAGCTAGAGTGGGTTTTCATGGTGAAAATTCAAGTGCTAGCACACTTACAAGTCTTGCGAAGGTGGTAGGGAGGTTCACCCATGAGCCGGGATCCATCCGACGAATCTAGGAACTCATTTTCGCAGCTCAAATACTGAAGACAGAAGACAGTGGACTGCATGCAGTGGGTGTCCATGGCAGTGCGTTTTTTGGCTTCAATGGTCTTCAAATCAACTCAACCAACCAATGTAAGTATTCCGCTATCTTCTTTGGTGTATTCATGCACGATTTTCATTGCTTGTTTGATCTTGGGACCTTAATAAAACCAACAATGGCATCAAGAGCTATAGGTTCAAGCATGAAATTTTAGGGCTTAAAATTTGGGTAAATGTTTGTTGGAGCATGATTGAGTAAATTGGTTGTTTAAGTATGCTTATAACATGTTTAATTTCATTTTGGTTGGACCAATTTGTTGAAAAATGATTTGGAATTATTTTCCCCAAATTTTTCATCTTGGCCGAATATGAGACTAATATTGGGTATTTTGATTTTGAGCATGATTTGGTTAAATTGATTAATTGAGCATGTTTAAATGATCTTTAATTGAAGATTGATTTGATCAATTTCAACAAAATGTGATTGGATCAATTTTGCCCAAATTGGAAGTGTTGGCCGAATGTGTGATGATTTTGGGTTCTTGGAAATTTTTGATTTTGATTAATTTGATGAATTGGAATCATAGTGTTTGATGTTAATTTAAGGTCAATTGGATAGTACTTTGAATTGGACAAAAAACCCCAAAATCTAACCTTGGCCGAAAGTTGAAGCATGTTTGGAAATTTGGAATTTTTCATTTTGATTCATTGGATGGGTTGTAATGATGTTGGATGATGTTAATTTGAAGTCAATAAGATTGAATTTTGAATTGAACATAAATCCCCAAATTGCTTGTGTTGGCCGAATGTGTATGCCCTTTATTGTCTTGGTATTTTTTGATTTTATGACATTGGATGTGTATGTAATCAAATTGGATGGTGATTTAATGTCGATTGTAGGTTCGATTGGATTGAAACCGAATCGGACACAAAATCCCTCCTTGGCCGAGAGCTTAGTAGCATGTAAATGGGTTTGATTTTTCAATTTGTATGTTGGACATGTAATAATGAATTAAGCATGATTAATTGGACTAATATGGTGTTTTAGAAATATTGATTTAGTTGATTAATCATGTAATACACTTTAGTTTAATTGAATATGAAATTGGATTTGTCATATTTAATTAATTGGGCCTAATTTTGGAAATTGGACTTTAATGTTGTATTTGGGCCTATTGGGCTTGATTTAATCAAGTTTGGTTTAGGCCAAGTGGATTGGATCCAATTGGGCCCAAAACCTTAACCATAAAGCCCAAATGCGACTAATGAACCTTTAAAGTTCAATTGGGCCTAATGGGCCAAGATTGATTTATGGGCTTATGGGGTAAATCCCGGATTGGACTTTGGTTATCGGTTTGACCCGAGTTGACCAAAAGTCCACGCCTTAAGAAATCAATTAAAAGCCCATTGGACTTTAATTGAATTGACGTTGGACGTTAATCGGTCTTTGAGACGCGTTACGATTAAATTTGGAATTTAAATCATAAAAGGTTTATTAAATAAAAGTGTAATATTTAATTTAGAATTGAATATTGAATTAGTAATTGAATACATGTTAAATTAGATTTAATGATGTAGTTTAATTTAATTCATGAATTCGTACTTTAAGTACTTATTCGCAAAAACGAGTTTGACTCGAACAAAATCGAATCGTTGTTTGAACATTGGATGATCACTTAATTATCAGATTAATTAATTTGATTGATTGATTGATAGCATGCTTATGTGTGTGAATACGTGGTTGTGTTGAATGAATAATGTATATCGGATGGATATTAGTCGGGTGGGCAATTTTAGAAATTGTTGTAATAAATTCGATTTATTAAATTGGACCTGCGTGTCCAGCCTTATCACCTCTATTCTCTTTGTATTCTCTTCTCACCTATTCCCCTCTATGTATATGAGGTTTCTTTAGAAGTGTAGTGTAACGGGTAGAAGTAGTACAAGTGCTAGCTTGAGTGAGAAAGGGAGAGATTTGATCTAGGATCAATGTGTTAAGTATCCATCCGCATATCATTATTATTTTATTTCATACTCGCTTTATTATGTATTTAGAATGCATGTTTAAGGGTGTATGATGATGAGACCTTAACAAAGATAATTAAATTGGTAGCCAATTTGCACGCGAGAAAAAAACCCTCGTTCTATATTAAGCGATTATCCTTCCATTGAATGATTCTTGTTCAAGATCCAATTGGCATTGGTTTGTTGGCCAAAGTCAAGACCTTGTCAATTGGATGTATTTGAATCATGAGGGTTTTGTTCCACATCGGTGTCTTGTCCAAGTTGTGATTTGTTGGCCAAAGTCAAGATCACTTCTTGTCCAACGACATTGATTACGAAACTTTCCTTGTCAATGGGTCCCGCTTAACTGGAGTCATTAGGTTTGTTGTGCCAAAGCCAAGGCCTAGATGATTCGGAGGATATGGTCAGGAAAATGTATTAGATACATTGGCGTAAATAATATGTTTAGGACTTGGATGTCCACCTAACCGGATCTAGGAATTGGATTGGATCCAATTGATCTGTGAGATCTACCTAGTTAAATAGCATACAGCTTGTTGGCCAAAGTCAAGGTTGTATGTTATTTAATAGGATCCTAGCCCACTAGGAAACACGGTTTCCCGAGTACTCGACAGAGGGTTAGAGGCTCGACGAAAAATAGTGGGAGGTAAGTATTGAATTTGCAACAATCGTTCAATTACTCGCTAAACACGCTCATTTATATTTTACTCGTCGTATTAATCAAAAGTATTAGTTGGACTAATATTTTATGTTGTTTTAAAAATATATATATAGTTGGACTATATACAAACTTATTCAATATATAGTTGATTTTATAATTGGATTATAGTAATCAATATAATTGAATTAAAATGATAGTTGATTTTATAATTGGATTATAGTAATCAATATTAAATTATAGTTGATTAAATAATTGGATTATTGTAATCATTATAGTACCTTATTAAAATTGATTAAATAGTTGGACTATTAAAATCAAGAAAGAATTGAAAGGTTGAAAATTTAAAATATATAATCCTTGGGATTAATGTTTTAAATGATTTAATTTTCAATTGGGAATTAATAATAGGTTAATTTATTTGATAAAATAACTTATTATGACTAAGCCCATAATTAAGCAAATAGTAGAGCATAAAATCTTTGGAAGATTTATGTGATGATGACTTTAATGCTTAATTAATATACTTATAATAAATCTATCATTAGATTTAAAAGTATCAAAGTTTGCAATTGGGCATCTAGCACAAGGTGCACATCGTTTCGATATTCCGAAACCCAAGGCTTGGCCAAAGGTTTGTGAAATATTGAAAAGGATAATTGACATATCCCGAAGTGAATACCATTTGGATATGGAAGACACGGAGGAATTAAAGAAAGGGCGAGGCTCTAACTTTAAAAATATTTGTCAGAGTTATGATCACTACTAGTATTGAAATTGGATTTTAAATACTAAGTGTGGTACATAAAATATATGAATTGATGTTCGAAATCCGCTATGAGCAGGATACTGACTTCAAACCGAGATTTCTCTGCGAATCGGAAACTGGACGAAAGTCGCTGTTTCGACCGTGGATACCTAAGTTTAGGAACTACCCTTTGGGTATGTACTTAAATTAGGAACTGTTATAATGTAACTAGTTTGACTAGAGACATTATCTCTATATCAGTGTTTAATCCGTTGCGGATAAAACCTTTATATTATAGAACACTAAGTGTTTTATTATATAAAGATGATACTGAGATAAACACATTAGATGTATATAACAGATTTATATTTTGAATATAAATAAAAATCTCAAACATATAAAATGACAAATAAATAGCTCAAATTGATTTGATCAATAGAGACTTATTTGTGGCATTGTTGTCTAGGACACAATTAAAGAAGACTCGTATATCCACACTTTTGAAGAGTGGGTACTAGGACTGATTTGACTATTCAAATAAGGTCTGCGAATCTAGTTTGTTAGGTAAAGTACCTAAAATACTATTTACTTTGTAATAGTAAAAGTGCCACCGATCTGTCAGCCCTATTCATGGTGAAGTATGTGGGCCCATATCTAGCTGGGCTAGATGTGAACATGAATGTTTCGTGACCTTAACGGATGTAGCATCACGTTATGGTTATGTGTTTCTTTTAAAGAACACAAATCGGAAACTTTAGAGTTTCGACACGAAATAGAACAAACAGATCGGCTATAGTATTATGCTGCCACGGTAAGACCGTAATTAAAAATACTTAAGCAGTAAGTTTCATATTTACATGAAAGAGTATGGTATTCTTTCATATAAGGACTCCTCTCGAGACACGTCTGTTAGACGGTGTGTCCGAACTAAAACCGAATTTTGTTGGACATGATTAGGTTTATCACGAGTCGCTCTGAGCTACTATTTCCTTCAATAGGATATGTATTAACAGTGCAAAACTTATTTAGAATAAGGTTCCATGAAGATCTGTTTGACAGATATCATATAGGATATGAACAGGAAAGAAACAGGGTTTCTCATTCCTGATAATTTGGGTATGCCAGGCATAACGTTTGGATGATACCAAACTAAAAGACCCAAATTGGATAAGTGCCAATATAGGTTATCCTAATGGAAACCTTAAGTATAGTACTTGTAAATCTCACATGAGAACAATGTGATTGTTGCTCACCATGCGGTTTTCCTGAGAGGAATACCGATATGCAGTGGTCAGTGGGAGGATAGTGATACTCGATGAAAATCGGTGTAATACTGTTCAAGGCACGAAGTCCTTAATGGAACACAAACAGTTCATCAATAATGAATCTGTACCATTAATCTTCAAATACACAAGAACTTCGTAGATCGGATAAAGTCAGAAAACAACCTAGGGTATGGGTTTCTGATCTAACCTCATAAAGATGTCAATCTTATGGAGGTGTACCATCCGACTACGTTTTGAGGAAGTGATACGATGTATCGACTCCCTATTATGGCAAAGTGCCATGAGTCCGAAATGGATTCCATATAACAACAGCTATTTCGGATACTAGTTGTTGTACCACAAGGCATTGTGCCTATTGGTACATTAAATGTCTTCAAGGAAGACATACATGGATGGCAACATACCTACGTACAAAGCTAGGCTTTTGACGAAAGGTATCGTTATCAACATCGTGTTAATAACGGTTCAACCTTTTGCTTGTTGCCATGGTAAATCCATTTTGAAGATGCTTGTTGATAACTGTATATTTCATTTATGAAATATGTCAGTTACAAATCAAAATCGCTTTCCTGAAAAGGAAACCTTTTGGAGAATGTTTATAACATTCTGACGATTTTTATAACCGACAAACAAGGTTTGCGGATTATTCAATCCATGTTTGGATTGAAGCAAGCATAAAGTTCTTGGAACTGTCGTTTTGAAATAATCATAATGGTTTATGATTTGACTCAAAACAAAATAATTCTTGTGTATATAAGGAGGTTAGTGGGAGCGCACTGACAGTTAAATTCCCATAAAGCAATTGGTGAAAGCTTGGCTTTCATAGATATTCTTTCATAGAAATTCTCCATAGAATTCTGGGGAGTAACAACCTTTATTCAAGGAATAAAGATCTACTGGGATAGATTTGGAGTTGTTAACACTCTCTGAGAAATTGTACATTTAAAATGTACTTGTATTGGTGTCTCATACGCTTCGAGCATATGGAGTCACAATCAGGTCAATCCAAGTGATAGTCACTAGATTGAAGTTAAGAACATCTCTTAGTATCTGAGAGAACTAAAGATGTTGTCTTAAACTATGGAGAATGAGAACTTGAAGTGACTGGGATCACCGCTGCAAGTTTCCAAACAATTAAATACTACGGTACTATAAAGTTTGAATAACGGGACAGTGAGCTGGAAATGTTCCGAGCAAGATAACTGTTGCCAAATAAACAACAAATGCGGATTATTGCTGCAGCTGAGGCAGCAAAAGAAGCCATTTGGATCGAAAATATATCTAACTAGATTAGATATAGTTCTTTTAGCAGCTGAGCTAGGCGTCAGCACAGGCTAAGGAATTAAAGGTCTCATCGACGATCCAGATATATACTTCCATATCATCTGATTCGTTCGGATCATACATCGTGGCGATGTGATGATCGTATAAATCGCGTCAGACGATAATCAAACAAATCCGCTGACGAAAACCTTCTCTCAGCAATTTGAGCAAACCATACATAGTTCGGGTGTTAGACACTCGAGTGACTGGCTATGTGCCAAGTGGGAGATTGTTGGATAATATGACCCATAGCGTCACTATTTGCACAGATCATTGTGTTGTTGTAGCAAATTAACTATGTAATAAGGAAATTGCACTCTCATCATTTGTGATTAGATCACCATAGATATATAAATGAAGAGAGGTCCCTATGATTAGTTCCTGGATTGAGATGATATGAGACAGTATCAGTCCACGAAGGATTAATCATTAAATATCCCTAGCCGTAGTATTATCGAGACTGGACATCGATAATGCGGAATAGGCTAGTATTGCACTTGTGTGCGTTGTGAGGGCACAACGACATAGTTCTCATATATATAAGTATTGGATACTTATGCAAGTGCGATAGGAGGTCGTGTTTCACCGATGGTACGGAAAACAGCTTCGCTCTGGATAGACCCCCGCGGAATCCCATTGGTAGTATGTCTGCGTGTCTATGGGAGGCCGCATCAGGGTAGGTGTATATGATCTTAACCTGAGACTTGCATCGCTAGTACTTGCGACAATCGGTAAACTTTGGTTTTGGTGGTTGGGGGACCTAAACTGGTTCTGTGTTCACCTCTTCTGGGTTTATCAGGAATCGTAGTGTACTGGGTGTGATGTCAAGATGGAAGTGTCACTTCAGACATATGGAGTTGATGATCGCGCAGGATACAGAACTAGTGCTCTATAAAAGGTTGCAACCGTCGGGACAATATGACTAGGTCAGGATTGCCCGATTCACAGAGACTAGTTGCTTGATGTCCGATATATGTTTCGTACGGGGCAGACACATTTCCAGCCCCAGGCCTAACATGTGATCGTCCGATACTGGATCGATATACGCAATACAATACATTAGTATACTACGCTTGATACAGATCTTTGATATTCTTAAATGGATATGTCCGGAGAATTGGGTAGACTTGGTGCTTTGCTAGGAGTCGACCTTGTCTCGTAAATCGGTAGAACGTAGTACTTGGTACGTACGTGATTCGGATACTCCGACGACCGTATTTACTGCCAACGTATCCGAAGATCTCATGGGTCGCTTTCCCGATAATCCACCGATGACGCACAACTCGCACTCTTGAATAATCTGGGATTATATAGAAGAGAGAGAAAATTAATCTAGGATTAATTACGGAGATATTTTATCTAGGATAAATATCGTCTAAAGAGAGATAACGATTAATTTGGAATTAATCGGTAAATTAATATATTCGATATATTAAACGAAATTAGATTTCGACGCGGAATTAAAATTAGATTTTAATTCGGGCGAACGAATTAATTTAGAATTAATTCGTTAGCGATCTGAATAGTAATTTCGCTAGGCGAAATTAATTAATTCTCGTCGCGACGGAAATGCGTTAATTCGGAATTAGCGAAACCGAGCCCGAAAGTGTTTGCGGACACATTCGTATTTTGAAACGAGTGGTATCCGCAAATCACATCGCAATATCTCATCACTTGACACGAATAGATGATGGATGTATCTAGTCACCTTTATGGGATGATACATTGTCTCCATTTTCAATGTGTGATGATGATGAATTTTTGGAGGGAAATGCTTTTCACGGTTATTGAAGAGTTTTATCTAAAAAATTCATTTTTGGTTAATGATATACATCATTGCTTCTCTCTTTCTCACTTACGTTTTGTAGAAACAAAAATGAAAAAGAAGTTAACCTTTTATCTCTCTCAAATTCTCTCTTCTCTCACGCAAAACAGAAGCTTTGCTCACTGGTTTTGAACCAGTTCAGGCGTGAGTTTTAGGGAAGCTAGAGTGGGTTTTCATGGTGAAAATTCAAGTGCTAGCACACTTACAAGTCTTGCGAAGGTGGTAGGGAGGTTCACCCATGAGCCGGGATCCATCCGACGAATCTAGGAACTCATTTTCGCAGCTCAAATACTGAAGACAGAAGACAGTGGACTGCATGCAGTGGGTGTCCATGGCAATACGTTTTTTTTGGCTTCAATGGTCTTCATATCAACTCAACCAACCAATGTAAGTATTCCGCTATCTTCTTTGGTGTATTCATGCACGATTTTCATTGCTTGTTTGATCTTGGGACCTTAATAAAAACCATCACCAACATCTTTGTTGATTTCAGTACCACTTTTCAAGGTGATGGCTTGACATTGCTCCTTCCCTCGGTTCCTTAGATTCGGTTCTGTGTTGCTGGGAAGATTTCCTAGTGGTCTATAACTCTGAGCATTGGCCAGTTGTCCAATCTGATTTTCCAGTGCTTTGATGGAAGCTGATTGGTTCTGAATCATAGCATCGTATTTTTTTAACTGAGCCAGCACTTCTGCCATTACTGGTTCTTTTTCATGCTCCTGGCCTTTTTTATGTTGCTGGAATACAGGTGGTGGATTGTTCTGTTGCTGAAATCCTGGTGGTGGATTGTTCCTTTGTCCAGAATTGTTTCTCCATGAAAAATTGGGATGATTCCTCCACCCTGGGTTGTAGGTGTTGGAATATGGATTGTTTCCCTGTCTGTTGAAATTGTTGACATAATTCACCGTTTCTTCAGGTTGAGTTGGCTCTGGTGCTCCTCCATATGTTGAACTTGTTGCTCCAATATTTCTTTGAGTGTTGAGAGTCTCCATGAATTTGCATATCTGGTCCAGTTTGGCACTAACTGCTTGTGTTGGCTCCAACTTCATAAATTCCTGCAATTCTTTGAATCAAGCTCCTTTCTGTTGGCCACAAGGAATTGTTTTGGCCATCTCTCTCTCGATTAGGTCCCAGGCTTGATCTTCTCCTTTTGACATCAAAGCTCCTCCAGCAGCAGCATCAATAGTGGTTCTCATCAATCCAGAAAGACCATTATAGAAAGTTTGGACTTGAAGCCATTTTGGAATCTCATGGTGAGGACATTTCCGGAGCAGATCTTTGTATCTTTCCCAAGCTTCGTACAAAGATTCTGAATCTTGCTGCACACAAGGATGTGATGTCATTCCTCAACTTTGCAGTTCTGCTGGCTGGTGGAAGTATTTTGCAAGGAATTTGGTGGCTAGAGTGTTCCATGTTGTGATGGAACCAGCTGATAGTGAATGTAGCCAGGCCTTTGCTCTGTCTTTCAAGGAGTATGGAAAACCCGCAGTCTCATTGCTTCTTCTGATGCTCGGTTGTAATTGAAAGTGCCACAAACTTCCAGGAAGTTGCTGATGTGGGCATTAGGATCTTCAGTTGCATTCCCCCCAAACTGAACTGACTGCTGAATCATCTGAATGCAAGTTTTGATATCTCCTGCATTTGCTGGTAAGGGAGGAAGTACAATACAGGAAGTGAGGCCATCTACCACTGGAATGGTTCTTTCTCGAATGGGAATTGTGGTGGTGCAACCTCCAAAGGTTCAGGTTCCATTAACAATTACTTCTTCTTGGCCTTCTCGCATTTCCCTTCTCAACTGTCTGATGGTTCTTTCAATCTCAGGGTCAAGCGGATGGATTTCAAAGCTTCTGGATCGTCTCATTAAATGTCTGAGAACCTGAAACACAAGAAAACAAAAACAATAAGTAAAAAGAAAAATAAGATACAAGTAACGAAACTAACCCGTAAACTAATAATAAAAGATAAATAAGTCCCCGGCAACGGCGCCAAAAACTTGACCGGCGTAATCACACACGTATAACGCAAGCGCACGTATCGTTCAAGTAGTATAAAAAGTATCGATCCCACGAGGACTTAAAACCTTTTTGTTATTAATTTATGGGGCCAACTGATTACCAGTATCTAACAGGTTGTTTGATTGATTTATTTGAAATGACGATGATTCTAATTTAAAACAAGTAAATAAAATTTCTTAAAAGTAGGTTGAGAAAAATCCAAATTTATAAAAACTATCCAGGGTTGTGATTAATTCCAATATTATTTAGAAGATGAAGTGGTTATCTTAAAGTTGGGTAATATATTGATTTATTAACCTAGAACACTAATTTATGTAAAAGCCTCTTCCGATGGTCAATTTCAAATACCTAGTATAATCCAATTGAACCATATGTCTATGTCAACCAAATTACCTAGATTCATTAAGATTAAGTTCCAATTATGGCTACCCCCCGCCCGACAGGTATATTCCTATCCTGTAAGGAAATCTATTAAAAGGGTTATCTATCCTCAAGGAAGATCGTGGGTTATGAGTCTAAGGTCTTTAAACTCTTAAATCCCTATGTCTAGTTCATTTTAAGTTTACCTAATCAATTTATTAATGGCCAGTTAATAAAAAGCATTAAGATTAAGACTCAATAAATAAATCTTTAAATTACCCAACCTATAATCTAACCCCTTATAAACCGGTTATATTGAAATTCATCACAACCTTAGATACTAACTTAGTTACAATACATAGCTATGGCTAATGAAAACTTAAAAGACATAAAATAAAAATGCTAAAAAGTAACTGCGAGAAAGTAAAAGCGGGAAAGTAAATGAAAATAAACTGCCAAGATAAAAGGAATTACTTTTACTAATTACTAACTTAGATATCTCCCTTAGTATAACATAATCACTTGTGAGATTAAAACCAACCGACCATATAGGCGGTACCCTGATTAAGTCAAGTTAAGTCCGACCAGCCATAAAGGCGGTAAAATTTGTCCATGAACCTGCCATGTAGGCGATAACGAAATAACCAGCCATAAAGGCGGAACCAAAATTAAATTACCAACCGACCAATCTGGCGGTATCCTTGCTTAGTCAGGTTTAACAGTTTAAATTAAATAGCCCACCGACCAATATAGCGGTATTCCTTTTTAAGTCAAATTTTAGAATAGTGAATATGTTGTGTCTAAGGGAGATTAATCTAAGATAGTAACAGTAAAAGAATTACCTTTCACCTTGGCAGAGGGAAGTTACCTCCTCATGGTTGAAAAATAAAAACTGAAAAAGTAAAGAAAGGAAAGTGTTATGCGTAAAGTAAATTACGGAAAGTAAAACTGAAAAGTAAAGAAATGAAAGTGCGAAATTGAAAATTAATTACTGAAAACTAAAAATAAACAAACTAGATACAATCTTTTTATTTTTCATTAAGGATTTCAAAGAAGAAAGTATGAATTTTACAAATGAAATGGCTTGGTATTTATAGGCAAAATTTTGCCACCATCAAATCATCAATCAATTTCTCCACCAAATCCATTATTAATTTCTCCACTAATTACTCCACCAAATCCATAATTGCTCCACTAATTGCTTATCTTGTTTGGTGGTGATTTGATAATTTTTATTAATTATTTATTAATTAATATTTTGCTTTGAAAATGATTGATAATGACTTTTAATAATTACACTCCACACACTTCTGGATGGTTCATCAATTTCGGTCATGAAATCATCAGAATTTGAAAATATTTTCTCTTTCACAGTTGTAGATCTTTGAGTCTTCTTTAATCTGGAACTTGAATCAGCTCAATCTAATATCGGAGTAAAATGTTATGCCCAAAATACGACAGATGCGCAAAACTGGAATTTCCAAAACTGCACTTCGTCAAAAACGCCCTTTCAAGTTTCCAATCTCCAAAATTAATATATCAAGTCCAATAATTGCCCTTATTTGATCCACATTTCGTCCTAAATGATTTCATTGAGTCCCGATATTATTTTATCTGCAAAATAAAATAAAACATATCAAAACGTTCATCAAACCCGAGAAACTAAACAAAATATTAAGTAAAAGGGGCGGTAAATATTGATATATTTTCCGCTGATCAGCCCCCGTAGCGTATGCTTGCTCCATTGTTGTAAGGAGGAGCCCTTAAATAGTACACAGGCTCCATGGAGACCTGAAGTATAGAGGATGTGCTCTTACCATTCTAAACGCTCTTTGATCCAAATCCTGGTTCGCCGGGACTCTGAATTGAAAGATTCAGAATTGTGTTTTGGAGACCTCAGATAGGACGCTGTTTTGAGGCATCCATGTTGTTGTTTACACTTGCGAAACGTTTTGTTTTGGGATAAGTGCTAAAGTCAACCCCGCCTTTTGATTTTATTTTCCAGAGTTTCGTTTTTTGGCTTTTCGCTGATCTGGCGAAGGGACGCCCGTGCCAGATTCGGTAGGGCTTCAAAATGTTGATTCAATTCCCTTATGAATAAGTCCCTAGGATTAATCGGCTTAGGGCTGGATTCGTTCCGCCGAGGCCACTTGTTTCTTTCCGGCTCGGGTATGCTCTTGTACCGCCGAGACCGATATCTCTTTCTGGCTCGGGTCTGCTCTTGTACCGCCGAGACCGATGTTTCTTTCCTGCTCGGGTCTACTCTTGTACCATCGAGACCGATGTTTCCTTTCGGCTCGGGTCTGCTCTTGTACCGCCGATACCGATGTTTCCTTCCGGCTCGGGGTCTGCTCTTGTACCACCGAGACCGATGTTTCTTTTCGGCTCAGGTCTGATCTTGTACCGCCGAGACCGATGTTTCTTTCCGGCTTGGGTCTGCTCTTGTACCGCCGAGACCGATGTTTCTTTCCGGCTCGGGTATGCTCTTGTACCGCCGAGACCGATGTTTCTTTCCGGCTCGGGTCTGCTCTTGTACCACCGAGACCGATATTTCTTTTCGGCTCGAGGCTGGATTTCGTTTCGTCGAGGCCTTATGGTTTATTCAGCTCAGGGTCGGGTTACGTCCCACCGAGTCGGCTTCTTTGGACTGGGGATGTAACATTCCTCATAGCCAAGTCTTTCTTTTAGCTCGGGGTCGGGTTACGTCCCATCGAGTCAGCTTCTTTGGACTGGGGATGTAACATTCCCCCAGAGCCAAGTCTTTCTTTTAGCTCGAGGTCAGGTTACGTCCTACCGAGTCGGTTTCTTTGGACTGGGGATGTAATATTCCCCCAGAGCCAAGTCTTTCTTCATCTCGGGGTCGGGATACGTCCCACCGAGAGACTTATCATCGGCATGGGATCGAAGCATCTCCCCTATGGTCGGCCATCTATTTGTCTGAGGAGGTGACATTCCCCCAAAGCTAAATGTTCTTCTCAGCTCAGGGTCGGGTTACGTCCCACCGAGTCGATCGTCATCAGCATAAGGGCAAAGCATTTTCTCCACGGGTAGATATCGGGATCCTCGTTGACTGAGCACATGAAGGTGGCAGGAATGACCAGATTTGCAGCCAAGACATTTTTCTCTGCGGTTCCTAGAGTGACCACTGACGGATTCATCTACACACCATTTTTTTTATAGTTCCCGGCATCAACTCGCAAACTCGTTGTTACCGAGAACTAGGGGATAGATGTTGATGGTGTTTTCAGGTCCTATGTTATTTAAGGAGTACATCAATGGTAAAAAGGGTAATTCCCTTCTCGGTCGAAATCATTAAATGCCGACCCGACCACATGAGTGTTATAAAGCCAACAGGAAGAGACCGAACACTTGATGATAGGTGACCGACCACTTTGGTTCGAATGACCGAGCATTATCAGATCGGTAGCAGCATTCTCAGCTCAAATGACCATCATGACCGACCTCATGAAGACCGAGCATATGGCGAGACGTGCTCCAGAAGATAAGATACCATATTCTTACGGATAAGATGACAAGTTATCCTACTTTCATAGGGTAAACTGATAAGTCAGTGTCCTAGTAGGAGAAATGAAGTGAATGTAGTTTTTACTAGGAATCCTTATGGGAAAAGGAAATTGTTTCAACTAGGAAATTCTTGTAGGAGAAGGAATCTGATTTCTACACTATTATAAATAGAAGGGTAGAGTGTGCGTAAGTGGAGAGGAGAATCAATATCAGAATCAATAGGAGAATCAATATCAGAATCAATATGAGAATCAATATCAATATCATTATCATCATATTTGTAAACAAAAAGCAGATCAGAGCAATCATATTTCAGTAATAAAACTATCACCCGTTCTGTGCCTGTGGACGTAGGTTGGACCCGATCCGTCGAACCACGTTAAATTTCTTTGTCGATTGGCGTATTTATATGTATTTTGCTAAGTTTGCTTTTGGTTCCCCCATAACCGAACAAAGTCACTATTGAGGGAGGATTGTCTCGGGAGTAATATTCCCATATTGCCCCGAGACCAAAATCAGCCGTCAACATTTTATCTTGAGTTGTTTATGTTAGTGATATATTGTGTCTGGGCCCTATAGGTTGTATTGAAGTGCCGGACTTTGATCCAGGTTGCATGACTTTTAGCAGAGGTCATGCCGAAATTTTGTCAGAGTCAGAGGCTTATGGAGTCAGGATTAGCCTGTCTCCTGCCGGTAGCATCCTGGCTTAGGCGGGATGTTACAGTAGTGACTCTTTCTTGTGAGATGTAGATGAGTCTCATCGTTAAGTGTTGATTCAATACTTAAACTATTAGAGGTATTAATATTCAAAATATTTATGAATAAATCATTTATTAGTGAATCAATGGTAATTAAGATACAAAAATAATTAGAGTGGTATAACACACATTATGACCCGGCTATAATTATGAGATACGCGTGGAGGGTCAATATATATGTAATGATTATATTGATGGACACTGATGTAGTTCGGCTTATATAAACTATCTCCAGTGATGAGAACACAACTTTATGTTTTTAGTTGAATAACCTAAATTTAATAATTCAGAATATTTAATTAAAGTGTTTTAATCAATGCTCTGGGATTATTAGAGCTTGGGACTGTGGGTTCATTTGGTCCATGCTTAACTCGATATACTGTAGCAAATAATGTAATAATTGGCTAGTTTAATTATATACTCACATTATTCAAAATTATTAATATAAATCATAATTAAAGTCACACCTGAGAATTATATTAAATAAGTTTAATATAAAGTTTTCAAAATTCAAGATTATGAGACAATCATTTAAAGATTAAAAATTTGTAATTATTAAATTATACTTGATAATTCAATATAAAATTTTTTGATATTAAAAAGTTTGAAATTGATTTCAATACACATTATTTCAAAAATGTAAGTTATATTTCTTAAATGCTGTATGTTTAATGTTTTTATAAAGATATTAAACAATATTTATTGTTACAAAATTCAAAGGGATTTTTTAACCAGGGTGGCCGAATTTTGTAAGGGTTTAGGGGGTTAATATTATAATTTTGATTACAATTAACTCATTCTAAACCCTAGAATATAAAAGCAAAAGGTAACTTTATTTTTTAACCTAATTCATTCCTTGAAAAAAGATCTAGCCACCTTCTCATTCTTCTTCTCTCAAGTGTCGGAAGAAAAGAAAGAAAAATTATGTGATATTATTTTTCTCTAAAGAATTTAGAAATTAAAAAATTATGAGTAAAGTTCACATTTCAATTTATTAATAACGAGAATATCGCGGAAGATCGAGTGGTAGAACCATTCCATCACACATGACTCACGGCATCATCAATAATCTCACGGCAATTATAAGACATTTGATTTTCCAATTGTCAAGTGCAATGAAGGGCACTTGTTTTTGTCCTTATTTCACTCATTCAAATTCATGGTGCAATGAGCAACAAAAGCACATGTTGTGTCACAAATCAAATAATGGTGCACCATGATTAGTGCATGAGAGTCGAACAGTCACGAATGAGCATGATCATCAACTTGAGCGTGAATTTTCTTTGAGAAATAATGGCTCAAACTGTCAAGATCCTGTGCAATTTTGAGTTGTTTTGAATTTGAATTTTGGTGGAAAAAAAAAGATCGAAGATAATGGGAGAGATAAATTTTTCAAGTTCGATTCCAGAGTATGTGAGTTTCTGTTGCGCATGAAGTCAATCAGTGAAAGTTCGTGCGTCGATTCCTACATTTACGATATCTCTATCAAGGTTCCAACAGTGTAGATGACTACTATACATAGATGGAGGTGGCTATGATCAGAGTCAATGTAGTGGAGGATGGAACGGCTACGGTTCTCAGGACTTGTAACATTCCCGATCTGGGAGATGCTACCGGTAGGGAATAGGCCGTACTATCCCCCTAAGCCTCTAACTTTCTAATAATACTAAACTCATCTGATGTATAAACTCATGCACTTAAGTCATGAATGCATAATGCTTTACAAACTTAATACTCAAACTCACTATACATTACGACTTTAGTAATGAACACTTATAACTCTTTGCATGCGTATTCTTTACTAAACAAACTACATGTTACATGACGCTCTCTGACTCTGTCTGAACTAAACTCTGACTCGACCTGGTGGACCAAACCCTCTAGTGACTGCCATCAGTATCCATCCTCTCGAACTCGTCCTCTGAGAATACCTGCAAAACATAGAAATTGGGAGTGGGGGACTAGACCGTTTGTACGATCTAAGTGAGTGGACGATTTAAAATAAAAATTGAATTACTATAATGAAAATGTTTGATTCTAAAACTAAGGTCCTTTGAGAAAATAACTTTATATGAAAACCCTTTTGCTTATCTGAAAACTTTGAACTGTTTTCAGAAAATCTTGTATGGAGTCTCTTTTATAAATTTATCTTTTCTGAAATCTACTTTTGAAAGTCTGGTTCTGTAAACTTATATATGAAGGATTTGTTCTGAAAAATGTTTATGAAATGTCTATTTTCTGAAAACTGTTTCTAAAATATGATATTTGAAAACTGTTTTCTAAAAAAAAAAACTGATATCTTAAAACTGATCTCCGTCTTTGAAAAACTTGATTTATGGGGGAGTTACGTATCGCCGTCCCCCATACGCCTAACTAGATCCATGAGTGCAAATCCATGATTTTGGGGCGTTATGTATCGTCGTCCACCAAAGTATGCCACTTATGTCCCTAAAACTAGTGGTCTTAGGGCGTTATGTATCACCGTCCCCTAAGCCACCAAACTAGAACTGGGGGTGCGGATCTATGCTACCCTCCAAGCTCTGAATCTAGGATCTAGGGGCATCTGTCATCCCTAGTCCTGAACTAGGATCTGGGGGCGTTATGTATCGCCGTCCCCCCAGTCCTCTACATGTGCACATGTCATCTCTGTCAATTCCACATCTGTGACAAGTTACATACTCAGGTGGATTTTTCCCCCATGCCTCGAAAACATAAAACTCATGTTTTGAAAACTCATATGGTTAATCAAAATATAATTGAAAATGAATTTGGCTAACGCCCTAAATGCGAGAAAGTAAGTCTGTCATGTTAAATAACAAAATAAAAATAGGCTTAAAGGGAAAGTGTCCACTCACTGATTCGGAACTTGCTGGTGACACCTTGCAATAGTGGCGGAACCGCATCTCCCGGTGATAATCTAGAATTAGCAAAATTCGTTAGTATCATGGTTGCGAATTTATATCCTTACTTAACAAAATTTATTCATTATTCATGATAAATCATCCGCGCTATGTTACTAACATTTAAGAGTGGTCTAACAATTTTTACTATGCTCGTTCGAGGATCTCACAAGCTACTTCACAAAAATCAATACTCTGCCATCTTTCCAGAAATTTCAGTGCACCAACACTGACCTTGAAAATTCGGTGCGGTTAATCGGAGTTTAATATGGAGCTGAAATTTTAATAGAACACTCGCTTATGTGTCTATTTTAAGTTGGCCTTTACGGATCATGATTGTGATTCCTAGAACTCAAGTTATGGACTGAAGTTCAGGGGCTACATAATTGGAAAAACTGGGCACATGGGCAGCAGATAACCCGACTTTAAAACTTCAGTCCGGTCTCATCTTAAGTCCAAAAATCCTGATATTTGGATATTTTACGCTCTTATGTGTCTAGTTTAATTGAGTTTTTATGGATCTTAATTTTTCTTCCTAAAACTCGCGTAATAACTGATTACTAGGCATTGTTTAGAATTTAACAGAATCAGATTCTAAAATAGGGCAGCCCACTTTCGTAATTTTCCATAAATTCATCCAATATCAAAAAATTTTGAAATTTTAATAACTTAATCCTTAATGAGTCTAGTTTTGGTACAATTTTACATTTTATCCATTGGAGACCTAAAACTCAAGTTATAAACAATGTATGAGAATCTGTCCAGATTGCACTGGAATTGAAATCATTACCTATTCTCACAAACTCATAGCTCTATTTAATCCATTGAATTCAATCATAGTTCCCATGAATTTAAACACAGCAATAACACAACTCCTTTCATCTCATCAATCCAACATAAACCATTATCAATTCACAAAGCATAATTTCATCAACATATTCATGAACATATGAACCTCATTTTATGTTTACACTATCATACTACTCCCAAAACACATGCTAACAATCCCAAATTCCAGGGTTTATAAGGTGCGAATTGGGGCTTTATATTCTTAATTCAAAATTGACAAATTGAGAAGATAGGAAGAGAATTGAAGCTTACTTGACCAAAAAAACTTGAGAGCTCATCAACATTCCTTCATTGTTTTCATGGAAATGAAGAAAAATTTGAAGATTTTTCCCCCCACTTTAAGCTCACGTTTTTCACCTCTTAAGGGATGCATGAATAGTGCATTATTTATAGGCAAGGTGGCTAATTTTTGTGATAAAATAAGTGGTTGAGATTTTTCCACATGTTCCATTTCTAGTCCATTCTTGAAATTACTGTAGCAGTTGCTGAAATCACAATTTTTGACCTACTTTAGGTTTGAATTTAGAGAAATATTCAATGCGGAAGTTCTAGGTCTCGATCTTAAATTTCCGACGATATAAAAGTCATAAAACCTGAAGTTCATATGAGACAGTTATGGCTAAAATACTATGGGCTATCTGGAGTGAAATATCGTACCGTCTCGTATTGGAATCTCGAAAAATATCGATTATCCCCAAAATTATTTCATGAGCGTATATATGTCCCACATAACTATATTATTCAACATTCATTTCATAATGAAATAGTAGTCGAGATCACTGGTCGACGAGATTACCGGTCGTTACAAATTCTCCCCCCTTAAAGAGGATTCGTCCTCGAATCCCTACTGATGCTAAACTATTTAGGTTTAATTTGGTTGAAGGTATATGACCTCTGTTGCTCTTATTTCCCTTTATTTTACTTTACTACTCTGCTCAAGAACTTGATACTAAGACTTTTGGGAATCTCTTACCACGATATACTCCATTTGATTCTTGTAAATAATGCTCAACTATCGGGTTTGTGCCATATCTCTAGACTTCTTAATGAATGATATTTTTCATAAAATTCTACCTATTTTTTATTTCATACTATATAATATCTTGCAGGGTGTTATAGAAATACTCAATTCCTCATGTTTTGAACTTAGGTTTCCTTAGAATCGGTACATGTACTTAACTTGTAAAGTACTTCCTACATTAAATATGATTATGCTAATAGAAGCATATCCATGACCATTCAAACTGAATCATTTCTTTAGCCTTTATATTCTTTACTATGATATCACTAATTTAAAATTTCACTTAGGGTTCCTGTTACTCTTCATTCTTAATGTATCACTATTGTTCTTGATACCTCAACCGATAAATTTATTTCTTCGAACTTTATGTATAGCTTAAATTCTTCTCTCTTTTCTCATCTAGTGCCTACTCCTTATTAAAGGTGATAATACTTCACATCGTTAAGTTTCATCACGTTCTACTATAGCTTAAGGTTAAGGATAATCCTTATTTCTAATAAAATCTACATGCTCGACCTGAACTTGGCTTTAATCTTCTTAACTTTACTGTTTAATTGTCTTATTTCTTTTCTACTACTTTTCATTCACTAATAGTCCAGTCCTTTACATTCTTTAATCTCTACTGATCCTAGGGTCTAGTACCTTATCGTCAAGTTCTCTACATACTTCAGGCTTATCTTCGGAGTTTTCCAAACATCTTAACTCTCAAAATATTATTCTTTATCATTAAAGTCAACTCATACTACTTGGTTCTGGTCATTACTTATATACTTTTCATTTTTTCTTTGATGAAATTTTAGCCTTATCTCAACGCTGAGAAGTTTTCAATTTTGCAGCACTATTATGCTTAACTGTGAAAATTTTTATTTTAGTACCCGTGTACTCAAGACATTATTTATTTAATATCTTCGCTAGTGTGGTCTTACTTTGACAGATCTATCTTCAAATATTCTACTAGTTGTCCTTTGTCTTATTTCCTGCTCTATTCTATACTTGAACTTTTGTGGTCTATGCTTCTGTCTTTCTATTCGCAGGGGTATCAACTCCTACAATTCTCTGGTTATGTCTATGACTAGTTCTTTTGCATTCCATAATTGCTTGACTACTACTTTCTCTCTTAATCATCTCTCATAAACTATCTTTCTTCTAAACCTTTTACTTAACCCCAATTTCTTCCTCTTTACCATGTTCTTGTACTAAATCTAAAGACTTTTATATTTTATGGGAATATTTTTATGGTAATTACTGAGGTCTATATTTGCTTCTGTTGTCTGTAGAGGGTGTTGGAGGGTAGGGATTGGTTCTAATATCTTTCTAGTGGTGGTAGTCTTACAACCGACTCATACAGTGGTTGTACTTGTTGCTTATCTATAAGCCTAGAATTCCTATATTTGTTCGACTCATCATGACTTCAGACTATCCTATCTCATGTTTCTTGTCTATGCTCAGTTGAACTCATTGATTCAGTTGTTTAATTATCTCATGGCGTCTATTTTGTTTAATGCTCTTCTTTACGTGTTCTCCTCTTTATTGGTCTCTAAGTTGACAGGATTAACGCACACGCCACAGAGATCTATGAATACACTTTTTTGTTATTTACTTAGTCTCGATGATGGTTTGGTTAAGTTTTTATATACTTACTAGAGTCGAGACTACTGAAAGGAAAAATTACAATACCTTATGTTGGGACCCACAACTTTTATCAACTATCATGAGGTCTTCCTTTATATTTTTACCTTCAAGCTATACCTCTAATACTATATGTATTGAACTTCCTTGTCACTATCCGCGTCCTTCCTGTTTATTTCCATATCCCATCTCTTGGCTTTATGTCGTGCCGCTGAAGTTAGCGATGTTTCACTCCAATGGGCCATTTTCTAAATCTCTGCTCTCTGCCCATGCTATAAGCTATAACCATACCTTTTAATATTATTTCTCGCATTGGGCATTCCTGTTAACTCTTGAGTGTCTCTGATCTCACTCTTCTTATACTTTGGAACTTACACGAATTTTCTACTGGCATATCTATGGGTTTCTTCTATGTTTGGTCTATCCTGCGGACTTTTACTAGTACTGCAAGCCTTGTGCTGACTTGCCTAGATTCTTGGACTATACTAGGTTCTTTCATTTCTAGCATCGGAGGCCTTCTTAGTATTTTATGAATGGTCTATCTTCTAATGTCTTCGATTTCTACATTAGGGAAAACTCTCATTGGGCATTCTTACAGTTACTCTTACCTAAGCTAGGAAAGAATGAGGCAAGCCTTTACGTCTCGATGGTTATTGTTTTCCTTTTTCTGGTACTTTGTATCTTGGTAGAGTCTATTACTCATGTAAGGTAGGTTTGAGGTAGACTCCGTCAGGGTCGTTTCTTTAACTGGTACAACTAAGAGACGAGGGTTTGGGTAGATTATAACCTTAATAACCAGATTCTTAAATTATGGCAATTAGTCCTTTCTACTTACAAATTTTATCTTATTAGTCTACGGGCCTGGGTTAGGGGATCTAAGGTTTCCATTTATTTATTGGTATATCTTGTCTGTTGAAACTTCCACGTCTAGTCTCGAGTTCTTGATTCTTTTATCTTTCTGCCTATTCTTTGTTACTTGGGAGACTTACCATATCTACGAGGTACTTAAGGCTATTGGGTCTATTTGAAGAAATTTTCTAATCAGGGAAGGAATCTTTATAGGAAGGAAGGAATCTTACTCAAGTTTACTTCAAAATTTTACTTTGGTTTAGGCTCACTCTATTTTCTTTAATATTAAGGTCTTGTATTTCCTTTACTTATCTTTTTTATATCTTTTACCTCTAACCGCTTCTAATTGCTTAAACATCGATGCTCTTATCCTTTACATTTATTTCTAACTTTCTAATTGCTTAAACATCGATGCTCTTATCCTTAACATTTATTTCTAACTTTTTCTTTCTCTTTCTACTTCCTTGGGTAGGTATCCTTAGGACTTTCCTATCTCGTACTGTATCTTTACTTTTTTTGTCTATGGCTGCTTAAACATCAATGCACATTTTCTTACTTCTTTTAGCTTTCTATTCCCACTCTCTAGGGTAATTTTTCATAGAAATTGACTATCTGTTCTGGCAACTTGTCTTGGACTTCGGCTTAATAAGCCATGATTACTACCAAGGAATCCTTAACTAGAACATGAATTTTGATTACTTTTTACAAGGAAGAGAATTTAGGTGAATTAAGAGTTATTACTAACCTGTCTATGGAGATTGAGGACGTACTCGAGGATCGGTAGACCTCATAAACTAGTATCCCAGGCATACTACGTATATAAGACCCCATCACTCTACCCACTACAGCCACTGACTCCGTAGACCATGCTTTGATACCATCTTTGTAACATTCCCGATCTGGGAGATACTACCGGCAGAGAATAAGCCATACTATCCCCCTGAGCCTCTGAATTTCTAATAATATTAAAATCATATGATGTATAAACTGACGGAAGGGACCATTGCCCAACTTAAGTCATGAATGCATAATGCGTTACAAACTTAATACTAAAACTCACTATACATTACGACTTTAGTATTGAACACTTATAACCCTTTGCATGTGTATTCTTTACTAAACAAACTATATATTACATGACGCTCTCTGACTATGTCTGAACTAAACTCTGACTCGACCTGGTGAACCAAACCCTCTAGTGACTGCCATCAATATCCATCCTCTCAAGCCCGTCCTCCGAGAATACCAGTAAAACATAAAAAATGGGAGTGGAGGTTAGACCGTTTGTACGATCTAAGTGAGTGGACGATTTCAAATAAAAACTGAATTACTCTAATGAAAATGTTTGATTCTAAAACTAAGATCCTTTCATAAAATAACTTTATATAAAAAACCCTTTTGCTTATCTAAAAACTCTGAACTATTTTCAGAAAATCTTGTCTAAAGTCTCTTTTATAAAACTTATCTTTTCTGAAATCTGCTTTTGAAAGTTTGGTTCTGTAAACTTATATCTGAAAGATCTATTCTGAAAACTATTTTCTTAAAAAAAAACAGATATCTTAAAACTGATCTATGTCCTTGAAAAGCTTGACGTATGAGAGCATTACATATCGCCGTCCCCCCATATGCCTAACTAGAGCCAGGAGTGCAAATCCATGATTTTGGGCCGTTACGTATCGTCGTCCCCCAAAGCATGCCACTTCTGTCCCTAAAACTAGTGGTCTTGGGGCGTTACGTATTGCCATCCCCAAGCCACCAAACTAGAACTGGGGTTGCGGATCTATGCTCCCATCTAAGCTCTGAATCTAGGATCTAGGGGCATCTGCCATCCTTAGTCCTGAACGAGGATCTAGGGGCGTTACGTATCGCCGTCCCCCCAGTCCTCTATATGTGTACATGTCATCTCTATCAATTCCATATCTGTGACAAGTTACATACTGAGGTGGGTTTTTCCCTATGCCTCAAAAACATAAAACTCATGTTTTGAAAACTTCTTTCTTCTAAATCATTTCTCAAAATATGCTTAATCAAAATATAATTGAAAATGAATTTGGCTAACGCCCTAAATGCGAGAAAGTAAGTCTGTCATGTTAAATAACAAAATGAAAATCGGCTTAAAGGGAAAGTGTCCACTCACTGATTCGGAACTTGCTGGTGACGCCTTGCGATAGTGGCAGAACCACATCTCCCGGTAATAATCTAGAATTAGCAAAATTCGTTAGTATCAAGGTTGCGAATTTATATCCTTACTTAACAAAATTTATTCATTATTCATGATAACTCATCCGCGCTATGTCACTAACATTTTAGGGTGGTCTAACAATTTTTACTACGCTCGTTCGAGGATCTCACAAGCTACTTCATAAACTCCATACTCTGCCATCTTTCCAGAAATTTCAGTGTACCAACACTGAATTTGAAAATTCGTTGCGCTTAATCGGAGTTGAATATGAGGCTGAACTTTTAATAGAATATTCGCTTTTGTGTCTATTTTATGTTGGCTTTTACGGATCATGATTGTGATTTCTAGAACTCAAGTTATGGACTGAAGTTCAAGGGCTACGCATCTGGAAAAATTGGGCACAGTGGCAGCAGATAGCCCGATTTTAAAAATTCGGTCCGGTCTCATCTTAAGTCTAAAAATCCTGATTTTTTGATATTTTACTCTCCTAGTGTCTAGTTTAAGTCAATTTTACGGATCTTAATTTTGTTTCCTAAAACTCGAGTTATAACCAATTATCTAGGCATTATTCAGAATTTAACAGAATCAGATCCTAAAACAAGGTAGCCCAAATTCGTAATTTTCCATAAATTAATCCAATATCGAAAAATTCTAAACTTTTAATAGGTTAATTCTTAATGAGTCTAGTTTCGGTAGATTTTTACAGTTTATCGATTGGAGACTTAAAATCAAGTTATAAACAATGAATGAGAATCTGTTCAGATTGCACTGGAATTGAATTCACTGCCTATTCTCACAAACTCATAGCTCTATTTAATCCACTTAATTCAGTCATAGTTCCCATAAATTTAAACACAGTAATAACATAACTCCTTTAATCTCATCAATCCAACACAAACCATCATCAATTCACAGAGCATAATTTCCTCAACATATTCTTAAACAAATGAACCTCATTTTATGTTTACACTATCATACTACTCCCAAAACACATGCCAACAACCCATTTAAAGTCAAATTAGCAATCCCAAATTTTAGGGTTTATCAGGTACGAATTGGGGCTTTATATTCTTTATTCAAAATTGGAAAATTGAGAAGATAGGAAGAGAATTGAAGCTTACTTGACCAAAAAAACTTGAGAGCTCATCACCATTCCTTCATTGTTTTCATGAAAATAAAGAAAAATTTGAAGATTTTCCCCCCACTTCAAGCTCTTGTTTTTCACCTCTTAAGGAATGCATGAATAGTGCCTTATTTTTAGGCTAGGTGGCTGATTTTTGTGATAAGAGGAGTGGTTGAGATTTTGCCACATGTTCCATTTCTAGTCCCTTCTCGAAATTACTGTAGCAGTTACTAAAATCACAATTTTTGACATACTTTAAGTATTAATTTGGAAATATGTTCAATGCAGAAGTTGTAGGTCTCGATCGTATCTTTCCAACGATATAAAATTCATAAGAATCAGAGTTCTTATGAAAAGGTTATGGCCAAAATACTATGGATTGTCTAAGGCCAAATCTATACTCAAGGAAGAGAGGTCGAGAGGGAGAGAGAAAAGAGGGGGATAGTGAAAAAGAGTTTTTCTTATTCATTAGTGAATTAAGGAGAGCGCTCAAGGATAGCGTGTTCATGAATTATTACTATTTGAAATCGTTGGAAACCCTACCGCTAAACCACCCCTTTCGGGATTAAGAGGAGTAGGTAAAACCCCTGGTTGTCCCAAGCTCTTACAAGAAACACACTCCCTGGATTTGAATCTAAGACCTCAAGGTGAGATCTTGAGTCCTACACCACCAAGCCACAGCCCCTTGGGGACTAGCGAGTTCATGATGCTCCTAGTTAAAAAGACAACTTTGTTTTAACAACTAATATTGACACTTCATTTCCTTTATCTATTTCTTCTATGTTGTAGGAGTTTGATGACGTACTCACATAGGACATTCCTACTGGGCTATCATCCATTAGAGGAATTGAACATCAAATATACTTCGTTCCTGGAGCCATTATTACTAACATATTCGCTCATAAAAACAATCCCAATGAGACGAATGAGCTTCAAAGGCAAGTCGAGGAATTAATGGAAAATGGATATGTAAGGGAAATCATAACTCCGTGTGCAATAACAGTTCTTCTTGTACCTAAGAATGATGAAACATGGCATTTTTGATATCACTGTAAAGAATCACAATCCTATTTCTAGGTTAGATTAGATGACATGTTAGACAAACCGCATGGTTCTAATGTGTTTAGCAAAATTGATTTAAAAACTAGATACCATCAGATTTGAATGAGGGAATGAGATAAGTGGAAAACCGTATTTAAGACCAAATATGGGTTGTATGAGTGGTTAGTAATGCCATTTGGTCTTACATATGCCTCTAGTATATTTATGAGATTAATGAATCATGTGTTTCATGCATTTATAAGGAGGTTTGTTATGTTTTATTTTGACGATATTTAAGTGTACAATAAGTCAATAGATGTGTTGAAAAATGAAAAACTGTAAACGTAAGGCAGGTACAAAGTCATTTTTCTTGGCTTTGTTGTTTCTGCAGATGCCATTGAGGTCGATCAAAAGAAGGTTAAAGCTATTCAAGATTGGCCTACACTAAGTTCGTTACTGAAGTTTCCATGGATTGGCAAGCTTCTATAAAAAAATTGTGAGAGAATTTAGTAGTTTGGTCGCACCTTAAATAGAGGTTGTAAAGAAGACTGTTGGATTTCATTGGGGGTAAAGAACAAGAATAGGTATTCCAAAGATTAAAAAAGAAGTTATGCAATGCACTTTTACTGACACTTCCTAATTTTGAGAGCACCTCTGAGATAGGAGTGTGACATGTATGGTATATGCATTGTGAGGGCACAACACTTGTGCGCTCACTCAATAATGAGTATCACCAAGGATAAATCATTCCCTAGTCAGAGTATCATCGAGATTGGACATCGATAATGCGTAAAAGACTAGTATTACACTTGTGCGCGTTATGAGGGCATAACAACATAGTTCTTATATATTTGGGTATAGGATACTCATGCAAGTGTAATAGAAGGTTGTGTTTTACCGATGGTACGGGAAACAGCTTCGCTCTGGATAGACCCCTTTGGAATTCCATTGGTAGTATAACTATGTGTCTATGGAAGTCCGAATTCAGGGTAGGTGTATTTGGTCTTAACCTGAGACATGCACCGCTAATACTTATGACAATCAATATGCTTTGGTTTTGGTCATCCAGGGCTTTAACCGGTTCTGTGTACGCCTCTTCTGGGTATATTGAGAATCGTAGTGTATTGGGTGTGATGTCAAGACGGAAGTATCACTTCAGTTATAGTGGAGATGATGATCACATAGGATACAGAACTTGTTCTCTTATATGCTGCAGCTATCAGGATATTATGACTAGGTCATGCATATCCGATTATAGAGACTAGTTACTAGACATCCGATATGTGCTTCATACAAGGCAGACACAATTCCAGCCCCAGGCCTAGCACGTGACCATCAGATACTGGATCGAAATACACAATACTACGTATACTACGCATAATATAGATCGATTATTCCTGTAAGCATGTTTATGAAGAATTGGGTAGGCATGGCGTTTTGCTAGAAGCCAACCTTGTCTTGTAAATCGGTACAAACGTAGTACTAGGTACTTACGTGTTCGGATAGTCCGACGACCGTATTTACTACCAACATATCTGGGGATCTCATGGGTCGCTTCCCGAAGATTCACTAATGATGTATGACTCGCACTTTAATTAATCTGGGATTAATTAGATGAGAGAGAAAATTAATCTGGGATTAATTGCGGAGATATTTTATCTGGGATAAAATATCATTAAAAGAGAGAAAATGATTAATTTGGAATTAATCAATTAAAATAATATATTCGATATATTATACGAAATTAGATTTCGATGCGGAATTAAAATTAGATTTTAATTCGGGCGAACGAGTTAATTTAGAATTAATTCGTTAGTGACGTGAATAATGATTTCGCTAGGCATAATCAATTAATTACGTCACAATGGAAAATTCGTTAATTTGGAATTAGCGAACCTGAGCCCGGGATTGTTTGCGAGCGCATTCATATTTCGAATTCGAGTGCGGCACGCAAGTCAAATCAAGCGTCAAATCGCTAGTCGCATCAAGCGTCGAATCATTAGTCACTTTGAGTGATGTGCCAACTTGTCACTTGATTTGATTGATTGATGTGATTGATGTGGGTTGTTGATGCAATTAATTGCCAAATTTTGGCTCCAAAACTTGTTGACTTTTTGAAAGAGGTATATGGTATTTGTTTATTATTTTTTGGAAAAAAATTAATCAATTTAACATTTCTTTCTCTCTTTCTTTTTTCCCTCCTCTTTCTCTCTCGGTCTTGGACTGATTCTTGTTCTTCTTTTTCTGGTTCATCACCGTGAAACACAAGGAAGAAAATAGGTGATTTTGTTGCAAAATCAAAGTGCTAGCACACTCTAGGAGACATACCAAGGTGATAGGGCAGTAATTTCGTGAGCTTGAATCCATTTTGGAAGCTTGGAGCTTGAAGACATCAATGGAGGACCATGACCGATTTTGGAAGAGGACAAAAAGTGGACTGCCGTGAGCTTGACAGTGGGCAGAAATGGAGTTTTTGTTCTTCGTAGCATCTAATCCGTTCATTGTGAGTATGATTCCGCATTCTCCTTTGCGTATTCACATGTGTTTTATGCTTATAAATAATCCTTGGGACTTAATAGAAACCCACAATGGTATCTTGAGCATTTGAGCATGAAACATGATTAGGGGTTCTTAACTTTAAAATTTGGGGCTTTTTGATTTAAGCATGTTTTTGGCAAATTTTTTTGTTGAATATGCTTGTATATGGATAACTTAGAGTCTATGTGATGAATTTGTTGAAAAATTATTGGATTAATTTCCCCAATTTGCTATGCTTGGCCGAAAGTTGAAGGCTCCTTAAATGTCTTGGATTTTGATTTTTTGATCATTGGATGTGTTGGAAATCAATCGCGAATTGTTGATTGCGGATTTAATTTGATTGAAACCGAATCGATTTTAAATCCCTATATTTCCGAGACATAATATGCATTTAATGGGTTTGATTTTTGTTAAATTGTGTTGGACATGATTTATGTAAAAGAGCATGATTAATTGTACAAATTTGTGTTTTGAAAATATTGATTTGGGTAATTAATTGTGTTAATTCACTCTGTTAATTAAATTGTGAAATTAGATTTTTGTAATTTAATTAATGGGCTTAATGTTGTTATTGGTTTTTAATGTTGGTATTGGGCTTATTGGGCTTGGTTGTACCAAGTTAGGTTTAGGCTAAATTGGTTGGATCCAATTGGGCCCAAAACCGCTTCCATAAAGCCCAAATGCGATAATGGACCTTTAAATTTATTGGGCCCAATGGGCCTTAAATTGATTTCTAGGCTTATGTGGTAATTCCTTGATTGGGCTTTGGTTGCTGAAGCCCACGCCTAAAGAAATTATTAAAAGCCCATTGGACTTTAATTAATTATTGTTGGCCGTTAATCGGGCTTTGAGACCCGTACACGATTAAATTTGGAATTTAAGTCGTAAAGTTCATTATAAAGTGTAGTATTTAATTGGAATTAATAGTGAATTATATTAAATACCAAATTGAATTGGATTAATTATGTAGTTTAATTTAATTCGAGAATCCGTACTTTGAGTACTTATTCGTAAAACGAGTTCGACTCGCGCAAAATCAAATCGTTGTTTGAACATTGGATGGTCATTATTATCAGATTAATTAATTGGATTATATTGATTGATAACTGCTTGTGTGAATACATGATTGTGATGCATATGAAATGTATATCAGATGAATATTAGATGGGTGGGGCAATTTTAGAAATTGTTGTAATAAATTTGATTTATTAATTGGACCTGCTTGTCCAGCCTATTACCTTCATATCTTTGTATTCTCTATCACCTATTCCCCTAAATAAATGAGGTTTCTTTAGAAGTGTAGTGTAACGGGTAGAGTAAATACTTGTGCTAGCGGGATGAAGAAGTGAGAGATTTGATCTAGGATCAATGTGTAAAGTATCCATCCGCATATCATTATTATTTATTTATACACGCTTTATTATTGTTTAGAATGCATGTTTAAGGGTGTATGATGATGAGACCTTAACAAAGATAATAAATTGGTTGCCAATTTGCACGCGAAAAACCCTCGCAAAATATTAAGCGTTTTTCCTTCCATTGAGTGATTCTTACTCAAGATCCAAGACTGGCATTGGCTTGTTGGCCAAAGTCAAGGCCTTTGTCCGTCGAGGATTTGTTTGAATTAAGAGAGCTTTGTTCCATATCAGTGTCTTGTCCAAGTTGTGGTTTGTTGGCCAAAGTCAAGACCACTTCTTGTCCATCAACATTGATTACGAAGCTTTCCATGGTCAATGGGTCGCGCTTAACTGGGATTACTAAGTTTGTTGTGCCAAAGCCAAGGCTTAGTTGATTCAGAGGAAAAAGGTTAGGAAATATATTGGATATATTGGCATATATATTGTATATATGTTTCGGACTTGGATGTCCCCTACTGGATCTAGGAATTGGATCAGATCCAATCGATCTTAGAGTTCTACCTAGTTAATTATCATACAATTTGTTGGCGAAAGTCAAGATTGTGTGATATTTAACGGGATCCTAGCCCACTATGAAACACGGTTTCCCGAGTACTCGACAGAGGGTTAGAGGCTCGCCGAAAAATAGTGGGAGGCAAGAATTGAATTTGCATTATTCGTTTAATTACTTGCCATACGCGCTCAATTCAAATATCATTCGTCAAATAAATTAAATGTTAGTTGGACTAATATTTAAATCGTTGTTTTAATTAACAGTTGGACTGTATTCAATCTATTCATTTATATTTGATTATATAATTGGATTATAATAATCAATATATTTGATTTAATTAATTATAATTGATTAAATAGTTGGACTATAGTAATCGTTATAATAAATAGTATCGGAAATCGTCGATTAAATAGTTGGACTATTAAAATCAAGATATAATTGAAAGATTGTTAAAACATAATCCTAGGGAAAATGTATTTAAATGGTTTAATTTTTCAATTTGGGAATAAAAATTTCAGGATGGTCCTGGAAACTAATAAGTTACTTTATTTGATAAAATAACATATTAGGCCTAAAGCCCGGAGTTAAGCAATAGTAGAGCATGATCTTTGGAAGATTCATGTAATGATAACTTAAGTGCTTAATCCATTAAGCTTGTCGCATTAGACTCCTTAATTTCGTAATCAGAACTAATGATTAGATCCTTAAAGTATGATAATGAAATTGAAGGATCTTCATAGATCTATAATTGGATCTTAGAAGTACTAAAATTGCAATAATAACTCTTGGAGAGTTAATGACTATTCTCAAGGAGACAAAGTCAAACATTACAATTAGGCAAGTAGCGCAAGGCGCAATCTTGCTTACTTTGATATTCTAGAAACCCGAGGCTTGGCCAAAGGCTACTAGATGTCAAAAGGAAAAGGCAAAATCATTATAATCTTCTAAGATAAATGACATATCCCAAAATGTCTGCCTAAATTGTGGCAAACGGGATATCGGAAGCGTGACTGCCGTTTGGACAAGGCAGACATAAAGGAATTGAAGAACGGGCAAGGCTCTGACTTCAAATATGTTTGTCATCATTATGTTCACTACTAGTATTAAAATTGGATTTTAAATACTTAGTGTGGTACATAAAATATATGTATTGATGTTCAAAATCTGTTATGAACAGGATACTGACTTCGATTGAGATAAATCTGCGAATTGGAAACGGGACGAAAGTCACTGTTTTAACCGTAGATACCTAATTTTAGGAACTACCTTTAGGGTATGTACCTAAATTTGGAAACTGTTATAATGTAACTAGTTTGACTAGAAACATTATCTCTGTATCAGTTTATAATCCGTTGCGGATTTACCTTTATATTCTAGAACACTAAAGTGTTTTATTATATAAAGATGATATTGAGATAAACACATTAGATGTGAATAAGAGCATTTATATTTTGAATATAAATAAATCTCAAACATATAACGTGACAAACATATAGCTCAAACTGATTTGATTAGAAGAAACTCAGTTGTGGCATTGTTGTCTGGGACACAATCAAACAAGACTCATATATCCACACTTTCGAAGAGTGGGTACTAGGACTGATTTGATTCCATTCAAATAAAGTCTACGAATCTAGTTTATTGGGCAAAGTGCCTAAAACACATTTACTTGGTAAAAGTACAAATGCCACCTATCTGTTAGCCCTAGTTCATAGTGAAGCAAGTGGGCCCATGTCTAGCTAGGCTAGAGATGGATATGGATATTTCATGACCTATACGGATGTGGCATCGCGTTATGGTTATGTGTCTCTTTTGAAACACAAATCAGAAACTTTTAAGTTTCGACACGAAAATAGACAAACAGATCGGCTATAGTATTATACCGTCACGGTAAGTGTTGGATAATATGACCCATAGCGTCACTATTTGTACAGATCACGGTGTTGTTGTACAAATTAACTATGTGACAAGGAAATTGCACTCTCATCATTTGTGATTAGATCACCATAGATGTATAAATGAAGAGAGGTCCATATGATTAGTTCCTGGATTGAGATGATATGAGACAGTATCAGTCCACGAAGGATTAATCATTAAATATCCCTAGTCGTAGTATTATCGAGACAGGACATCGACAATGCCGAATAGGCTAGTATTGCACTTGTGCGCGTTGTGAGGGCACAACAGCATAGTTCTCATATATATAAGTATTGGATACTTATGCAAGTGTGATAGGAGGTTGTGTTTCACCGATGGTACGGGAAACAGCTTCGCTCTGGATAGACCCCTCGGAATCCCATTGGTATTATGATGTTATGTGTCTATGGGAGGCCGAAATCAAGGTAGGTGTGTATAGTCTTAACCTGAGACTACATCGCTAATACTTACGATAATCGATAGACTTTGGTCTTGGTGGTACAGGGCTTTAACCGGTTCTGCGTACACCACTTTTGGGTTTATCAGAGAGTCGTAGTGTATTGGGTGTGATGTCAAGATGAAAGTATCACTTCAGTCATAGTGGAGATGATGTCACGCAGGATACGGTATTAGTGCTCTTAAGTGTTGCGCAACCATCGGGATATTATGACTAGGTCATGCATATACGATTATAGAGACTAGTTACCAGACATCCGACATGTGCTTCGGACGGGGCAGACACTTATCCAGGCCCAGCCCTAGCACGTGACTATCCGATACTGGGCCGATATACACAATACTACGGTATACTACGCTTGATACAGATATATATATTCCTGTAAGAATATTTCTGGAGAATTGGGAAGGCATGGCGCTTTGCTAGAAGCCAACCTTGTCTTGTAAATCGGTATAAACGTAGTACGCGATACTTACGTGTTCGGATAGTCCGACGACCGTATTTACTGCCAACATATCCGGAGATCTCATGGGTCGGTTCCTGAAGATTCACCGATGACGTATGACTCGCACTTTAATTATCTGGGATTAATTCGATGAGAGAGAAAATTAATCTGGGATTAATTACGGAGATATTTTATCTCGGATAAAATATGAATATTATTATTAAAAATCGAAAAGAGAGAGAATGATTATTTGGAATTAATCGATAAATTAATGAATTCGATATATTATAACGAAATTAGATTTCGACGCGGAATTGAAATTAGATTTTAATTCGGGCGAACGAATTAATTTAGAATTAATTCGTTAGCGATGTGAATAGTGAATTCGCTAGGCGTAATCATTTAATTACGACGCAACGAAAATTTGTTAATTTGGAATTAGCGAACCCAGCCCGGGATTGTTTGCGAGCGCATTCGCATTTCGAATTCGAGTGCGGCACGCAAGTCAAATCAAGCGTCAAATCGCAAGTCAAATCAAGCGTCAAATCGCAAATCACGTCAAGCGTCAAATCACATGTCACTTTG
>SKCR01040571.1:0-48191 GCA_019454045.1 Zanthoxylum bungeanum | reverse complement strand
GTATAGTGTATACTGATCCAGTATCGGATGATCACATGTAAGGCCTGGGGCTGGAGATGTGTCTGCCCCGTACGATACATATATCGGACATCAAGCAACTAGTCTATTTGAATCGGATAATCCTGACCTTGTCATATTATCCCGATGGTTGCAACCATTATAGAGTACTAGTTCTGTATCCTGCGCGATCATCATCTCCATATGTCTGAAGTGATACTTCCGTCTTGACATCACACCCAATACACTACGATTCCTGATAAACCTAGAAGAGGTGTACACAAAACCTGTTAAAGCCCTGGACGACCAAAACTAAAGTCTACCGATTGTCGCAAGTACTAGCGATGCAAGTCTCAGGTTAAGACCATATGCACCTACCCTGAAGCGGACTCCCATAGACACACAGACATACTACCAATGGGATTCCGCGGGGTCTATCCAGAGCGAAGCTGTTTTCCGTACCATCGGTAAAACACAACCTCCTACCGCACTTGCATAAGTATCCAATACTCAAATATATGAGAACTATGCTGTTGTGCCCTCACAACACGCACAAGTGCAGTACTAGTCTATTCCGCATTATCGATGTCCAATCTCGATAATACTACGACTAGGGATATTTAATGATTAAACCTTTATGGATTGATACTGTCTCATATCATCTCAATCCGGAATTAATCATAGGGACTTTTACCATTTATATATCAAAGTAAATAAATTACAAAACGGTAAAAGGCAATTTCATTACTACATAGTTAATTTTGTACAATAATACAATATCATTTACAAAATAGTGACGCTATGAGTCATTACTGTCTAACATTTTACCCTTGGTGCTAGCCTAGGCAAATACTTCAATACTTTTAACTCGAGGTTCCTCTAGTCAATTAGACTTAAGGATCCTCAAAATCAGTGGCTTACTCTTAAACTTTAGAGTTGCTCACTTATATAAACCCAAGGTATGAAAGGTTTGGTGTAAAAATTTGTGAAGAATTCTTTGGGTTTATATAGTGCTCCAAAGACAACAAAATTAATTAAGAATCTGATGTGGGATAAAAGCTAATTTAATCTTAGCCATTGGATCTTAATTTAGTGGTTTAATGAGATTATAAAACCCTAATAAGACTTTGGGCCGAATTGGAATTAAAAACAAATAACAAATTTTTTTTACTATTCTTGTGAATAGTAATTTTTTTATTCCAATTCCCAAAGTGCCCCCATTGTCATTTACCAATCCCTAAGCCACTATGGAACCTCATAAATGATCTGTTCAATAATTAAACACATTGAACAATTTATGAACAATTCCTACAGCAATCATATATGCTGTTATATTTGTACTGTGCACTGTTAACCATTGATTTCGACGTTGTTGTGTGTGACCTTTTGGGTTCCCCTCAAGTTGGACATGAAATGAATCGTGATAATTTAATCAAACATAAATTATCCTCCGATCAGATGGTCGTTCGATTTCAATGACCAAGGTTGACATCTAGCAACATGCCAAGGCCCCAAAATGAGAAGGAAAGATATATATACCCATTCTGTATGTGATTTACATATGATACGGTCCCTCGCCTCACTGCATCCCCACCTATTGACCTATGGTACGGAAAGTGTCTACCCATATGGTCAAATGTATGATGTTGATAGTGTCATGAATTCTTCTAACCCAAGAATCTCACATGATTCTTCCTTTGTGGCCACAGTCTCAAGCACTGATCACACATATCAACCTGCAAACTGGAATAATACTCTTATAAGAAAATATTATCCGAGAGAGTGGTGATTCTCTGTTGTATCTTTACAAACATCATGTGTTTGAACAAATGACCCAATCATACCCTTATGACCGGATCTTTTGAACCGGGGAAGGAGAATGTCAAAGTTATTTGATCCACACATAAGATTTTAAAGACCTCAAGTCTAAGGATTAGTCATATAATTGATACATGAAAGTTCTCACAGACACATGGGATAAACACTCCATATGAAAACTTTCGGCGGTCAGTTCGATGGACACGAGCAACTCATGCATCCATGTGATACACCAAGCGGACGGATCTCCACTAGTAGCCTATGAGATCGGCTACCCCACTTAAGGGCGGATCATATCATCATGCTTGTCTCTCCGCTTTGTGAACGCTCAGATTATTCACAAAAATATGACTAGGAACATTTAAGAGTAATGATTCTTATAAGGCGTGGAAGCCATCGTCTTATTACTCCAAGGGCTTTATTACAGTGTTGATGATTCATATAAGTTATGTAAGACACGTATAATAAAGATTTCCATTTTATTAATTAATGAAAATATTACAAATACATGTACATATAGCCCATCCACAAGTTGGGCATAGGGCATATCCCTAACACCTGCGAGGACTAACCCATTTACTATCAGCAATTGGGTATATAATACCTACATCTAGTAACTTTATAACTTCATTTCTCACCACTTCTTTCATAGTAGGGTTAAGTCTACGCTGAGGGTCTCTACGAGGAACAACTCATTCTTCTAGGTGAATCCTATGGGAACAAATTAAGGGAATGATACCTTTAATATCTCATATAGTCCAGCCAAGTGCATATTTATGCTCACCCAACATGTCAAGTAATTTCTTACTTTGTGATGCACTTAGCTCCGATAAAAAAATAATAACAGGAAGGGTGTCTCTTGGCCCAAGAAACGCATGCTGAAGACTTTCTTGTATTGGTTTCAGTTCAACCTTTGGCATTTCAACTATGGAAGGGTTCAGTTTCTCCCTTTCGCCTGGGAGAGCCTCAAACTGTGGCTGCCACACTCTTGTTCCATGCGTTTGCAAAATGGAGCAGCCAATAGAGATATCATAAATTTCAGTTGATTCAAGAGTATCCAAGATATTTGAATGAAGAAGAAGGTGTTCAGGGGGTCGAAATCATGTTGAGTGGGGGCTATTTCTGGCACAACTGTGTCAATCAGCTATATATAATGACATTCGTCATCATCTGGTGGTTATTTCCCGACGTGAAAAATGTTCACTTCCAATGTCTTGTTCCCGAATGATAGCTTCATGAGACCATTCCTGCAATTAATAAGGGCATTGGCTGTAGCAAGCAAAGGTCTACCTAAGATAAGAGGAATTTTGGATTCGGTTTTAGAATCAGAAATTCAACTGGTAGTAGAATTTATCGATTTGGAGTAAGACGTCCTCAACTACTCCCCGTGGAGTTCTGATAGAGCGATCAGCTAATTGCACAATCACTGATGTCGGCTTAATCTCACCAAACCCTAATTACATATAGATAGAGTATGGCATGAGAATGACACTTGCGCCGAAATCTAGTAAAGTCTGACCAAACTCATATGTGCCAATTTGGCAAGTGATAGTGGGACAACTAAGATATTTATATATTGGTGGGGTCTTTTGCTCAATCACTGTACTTGCTTGTTCTGTCAGGAAGGCTGTTTTCTTCACGTGATGCTTTTTTTTTCATGGTGCATAGTGTTGGACAATTATGACCAATAGCATCACTATTTGTACAAAACATGGCGTTGTTGTACAAATTAACTATGTGACAAAGGAAATTGCTCTTTTATCATTTGTAATTGGATTACTGGGATATATAAATGATAAAAGTCCATATGATTAGTACCAGATTAATAAGATATGAGACAATATTAATCCACTAAGGTTTAATCATTAAATATCCCTAGTCGTAGTATTAACAAGACTGGACATCGATAATGCGGAATAGATTAGTATTGCACTTATGCGCATTATGGAGGCATATGACCGGTATAAACACTCACGTATAACGCAAGCGTACGTATCATTCAAGTAGTATAAAAAGTATCGATCCCACAAGGACTTAATACCTAAGCTATTAAATTTATGAGGTCAAATGATTACTATTGTCTAACAGGTTGATTGATTGATTTGAAATGGTGACGATTCTAAATTTAAAAGCAAGTAAATAAAATTGTCAAAAGTAGGTTTTAAGAAAATTCAATATTAAAAACTATCTAGGGTTGTGATTTATTCCAATATTATTTAAAGATGAAGTAGTTATCTTAAAGTTGGGTAATATATTGATTTATTAACATGGAACACTAAATTATGTAAAAGCCTCTTCCGATGGTCAATTACAAATACCTAGTATAATCCTATTGAACCATATGTCTATTTCAACCAAATTACCTAGATTTATTAAGATTAAGTTCCAATTTGGCTACCCCCGCCCAACAGGTATACTCCTATCCTGTAAGGAAATCTATTAAAGGGTTATCTATCCTCAATGAAGATCGTGGGCTATTGAGTCTAAGGTCTTAAACTTAAAATCTCTATGTCTAGTTCATTTTAAGTTTACCTAGTCAATTTTATTAGTGGCCAGTTAATAAAAAGCATTAAGATTAAGACTCAATAAATAAATCTTTATATTACCCAAACTATAATCTAACCCCTTATAAACCGGTGATATTAAAAGTCATCACAACCCCAGATAACTAATTTAGTTACAACACATAACTAGAGCTGGTAAAAACTTAAAAGACATAAAATAAAATTACTAAAAAGTAAATGCTGAAAGATAAATGCAATAAAATAAAATGCTAAGGTAAAAGGAATTAACTTCTACTATTTACTATTTAGATATCTCCCTTAATATAATATATATACTTGTGATAATTTTCCCAACCAGCCATATAAGCGGTAACCTGATTAAATCAAAATAAGTCAAACCAGCCATTAAGGCGGTAATATTTGTCCATAAGCCAGCCATAAAGGCGGAACCAAAATAAACCAGCCATAAAAGCGGAACCAAAATTAACCTGCCATATAGGCGGAACCAAAATTAAATTACCCACCGACCAATCTGGCGGTATCCTTGATTAGTCAGGTTTAAACCAGATTAAATTAAATTACCAACCGACCAATCTGGCGGTATCCTTTTTAAGTCAAATTTTATATAGTTTATATATTATATTAAATGGAGATTAATCTAAATAGTAATAGTAAAAGAATTACCTTTCACCCTAGAAGGGGGAAGTTACCTCCTCATGGTAAATAGTAAAAACTGTAAAAATAAAGAAAGTAAATTACTATTTTTACAAAACGTAATTAAAATTTAATTACAAAACGTAAATTAAAGAAACTAGATAGAGAAACTCCCTATTTACATCAAAGAAATAAGAGAGAATGGTACAACTGAAACTGAAATCTCGAAAACAATTTATAGGCCCCGGTAGGCATCCAGCATCGCGATGCCAAGTCCTTTGGCGTCGCGACGCCAGCTTCTTTTGGCGTGGCTTGCTAAGGGCTTGACACGTGGCAATCCGGATAAGAAGATAAGGCGACACGTGGCGAGGCGGCTAACAACTCAATTATTATGCTGACGTGGTGATGGCGTCTGTCGGCACCATAGGATTGCGGCACGTGGCACTTCGTGATTGGCTGATGATGACATGGCGGTGAGGTGTCATGTGTAGGAAACGCTTTCCCTCGCGCATCGGAAGCGGTTAGGCCCACGGATCGAACTTGAAAATTTTTTCTGCTTTGCCTTTCCTTTGACCGAATGGTACCAGTGGGTATACTGAAAATTTGTTTCTGTTTTACACAAGATTTCAGTCCCAGAATGCCCCCGAAACAGTCCCTGAAGAGCTCCTTGAACTGCAGTGAAATAGCGGACTATTTTGCACCCGTTACACGCGTGAACTGCACCCTAACCAGTCCACAATTTGCGTGATCTGCTGTAGGCTTTTAGGTCTGATCTTTCACTCAAAAAAAATCCTAACTCAGCCCTAAAATTACCCCAAAGTGTTTCCCAAAACCTGAATTAAAACCAAACAAAAACCGAGCCCCAAAATTGGTGATGTGCGTGCGGCAGTGGGGAACTTACTGCCTCACTGCCGTGAGTTACTAGAGAGGGGAAGAAGAGATTTCCAACGCCACAAGTTCTTCCGAGCTATGTCTCGTTACTTACGGAGGGTAGTGTGGGCTACACTCACAAATTAATCCCTAAACGTTTTAGAGGTTAAATCACACACCGGAATAATTTTCAGGTTCTTCAATTGACTTTTCTCAACTTTTGAGAGCATGAATAAGGGAATGAAGCTAGGGTTTTTTATTTGTGTATCTCTAAAAAGAAAAATATAATTTTCTTTTTATACTTAGGGTAATTTGTTTCATAAAACAAATCAACCACAAGTCTCCCAATCCTCTCATAATTTCGGCCAAGGCAAGGAATTTTTGTTTGATTTTGTTTCCAAAACAAACAAATCCCATTCCTTACTCAATGAGGAATTCATCCAAGTCATTGTATTTTGATTTGATTTTGTTTCCCAAACAAACAAATCCTATTCCTTATCCAATGAGGAATTCGGCCATGGTGATGAATTTTGATTTGATTTTGTTTCCCAAACAAACAAATCTTATTCCTTATCTAATAAGGAATTCGGCCATGGTAAGGATTTTTGTTTCAAAAATAAATCTTAGCCTTATTAAATTATATCATATATATAATTCAATATTCAATTTTTAATAATATCATATAATTATTAATACCCTACATTAACTTTTAATGTATAGTTTCAAGTGTGATGTAATTAATATTATTAATCATATTAATAATATTTATTCTTTGTGAGTATATAATTGGACTGACCAATTATATTAACTCCGCTAAAGTATATTGAGCTAACACGGGGACCAAATGGACCTACAGTTCTGAGCTCCAATAATCTCGAAATATTAATTAAGCTCTTAATTAAATATTCCGAATTATTAACTCCGGGTTATTCCACTAAAAATCCGAAGTTGCACTCTCGTTGCCGTAGATGAAATATTAAGCCGAACCAAGTCGGTGTCCACCGATATAGTCATTGCATACGAATTGATCCTTCACAAGTATCTCGAAATTAGAGCCGGGTCATAATGTCCGTTATACCCCTCTAATTATTTTTACCTTAAGTACCATTGATTCTCCAATGAACGATTTATTCATAACTATTATGAAAGTTAATCTTTCTATTCGTAATAGAAAGACTTGAGCGCTCAAATCGTTCAAGTACCGAATCAACCCTTAAGAAAGATACTCATCTACTTCTCGCAAGAAGGAGTGAACTCCAAGTCTAGGTAAAACGTTCCCAATTACAAAACAAACTGTGCCCCCAAAGTACGTAGCTATTGGTTGGGATTGCTACACCAACCTCACATTTGTAAATCAAAGGACACAACCTGCCATGCAGGAGTTCGTAGTACACTCAGGATTAAGATCAATCCATATATGACCATCAAGTAGATGGAAATGACTTTCTTTGCTTAACGGATATTATAAGAATGTCATTTCTATCTGGGTCCAGTCCTATATGATCGCATCATACAAGGTACCTCCATTCTCATGTCTCTACATGGACGACCGGATTAAGATCGCCATACAAATATAAAATAGACCGTAGCTATAGATAAACCACAAACAAAGTACCCGGTTTGGTTGCTCTCTATAGACTATTTAAGATTACTGACTTCAGACTCAAATCCTCTGGCCGTTTACATCACATGTAGCTCTAGGGGATACATCCCAACAATCTCCCACTTGCACTAGAGCAAATGGGACATGTCACGTAATCCTAGACCATCTAGGTGACCTTAAAAAATTTAAGCCGGCAAGGTCTTTATAAATGGATCAGCAAGGTTCTCTGCGGATGCAATCTTTATGACGATAACATCTCCTCTCTGCACTATCTCCCTGATGAGATGATATTTCCTCTCTATATGCTTTCCCCTCTTGTGGCTTCTTGGTTCTTTGGAGTTTGCCACCGTTCCACTATTATCGCAATAGATGGTGAGTGGTCTATCCATATCTGGAACAACTTCCAGATCTCCCAAGAATTTACGGAGCCAAACTACTTCCTTAGCTGCTTCACAAGCCGCTACATATTCAGCCTCCATGGTGGAGTCGGCAATGCAAGATTGCTTTATTTTCCACCACACAATAGCCCCACCACCTAGGGTGAACACTGATCCAGATGTGGATTTCCTAGAATCAACATCCGTCTAAAAATCAGAGTCTGTGTATCCCCTTAGGATCATATCGTCACTGGAATATACTAGCATATAATCTCCCGTTCTCTTAAGATACTTGAGAATGTGTTTCACAGCGACCTAGTGATCCAATCCCGGATTTGACTGAAACCTACTGACTACTCCCACTGCAAAGCAGATGTCCGGTCTCGTGCATAACATGGCATACATGAGACTACCAACTACTGAGGCGTATGGGATATGTCTCATTTCCTCAACACTTTGAGGTGTCTTAGGGGACTGTTCCTTTGAAAAATGAATTCCATGCCGATAAGGCAGATTGCCTTTCTTGGAATTCTGCATCCCAAAACGCACAAGGATCTTGTCGATGTAGGATGCCTGAGACATAGCTAACAGTCGTTTTGTGCGATCCCGAAGTATCTAGATCCCAAGAACATAACTGGCCTCTCCCAAATCTTTCATTTGGAATTGCTCAACTAGCCAGGTTTTTACGTTTGATAATATCCTTACATCATTCCCAATGAGTAAAATATCATCAACGTATAAAACAAGAAAAACCAATTTCCCGTCAATGACGCGTTTGTATACACAAGGCTCATCAACATTCTGTTCAAAATTATAAGACTTGATCGTTGTGTCAAATCTTATATTCCAAGATCGAGATGCCTACTTGAGTCCATAAATGGACCTTTCCAGTTTGCAAAATTTTTGCTCTTGACCTTGGGTGATGAACCCTTTTGGTTGTATCATATAGATACTTTCATCAAGATTGCCATTCAAGAATGCAGTCTTGACATCCATTTGCCAAATTTCATAGTCATAATATGCGGCAATGGATAGAAGAGTGCAGATGGATTTAAGCATAGCTACAGGCGAGAAAGTTTCCTCATAGTCAACTCTCTCTTTATGGGTATTACCCTTGGCCATTAGTCTAGCCTTGAAGGTATGTACCTTCCCATCTGATCCCCTCTTCCTCTTGTAGATCCACTTGCAACCTATGGGTTTCACCCCATCAGGTTGGTCTACAAGTTCCCAGACCGAGTTGGAGTACATGGACTCCATCTCTAGGTTCATGGCTTTGAGCCATTCATTTTTGTCAGAATCATTCATTGCACTACTATAGGTGAATGGATCATCTATACCATCGCTGGAGGCGACAACTTGTGCCTCTCCAACCCCTAGGTAGCGATCAGGTTGTCGCACAACCCTCCCACTACGTCTAGGTGGTAGATCATTCTGACTGGGTAGCATCTGACTATCAAATGTCGAATGTGATATGTATTTGTCAACTTTCGTTGACGATGGCGTGCCGGTCGAACCAGTAAGTAACTCCTCGAGTAATATTTTACTACGAGGCTTGAACTCCCTCATGTAGTCCTCCTCTAGAAACGTAGCATTTGTCGATACAAATACTTTGTTATCATCGGGACTGTAGAAGAATCCACCCCTAGTCTCATTCGGGTAGCCTACAAATAGGCACACCTGAGAACATGGTTCCAAATTTGTAGTCTTATTCTTCAGCACATGTGCTGGACACCCCCATATGCGAAAATGTCGTAAACTAGTTTTACGACCATTCCACAACTCTAAAGGAGTCTTAGAAACATAGTTAGATGGAACTACATTAAGGATATACATTGCGGTTTGCAGTGCATATCCCCAGAATGAACTAGGTAGTGAGCTATAACTAAACATAGATCTCATCATGTCTAGTAGGGTTCGATTTCTCCTTTCTGCAAAACCATTTTGTTGTGGTGTTCCAGGTGCTGTGAGCTGGGATACTATCCCATGCTCAACTAAGAATTCCTTGAAATCTCTGTCAAGGTATTCCCCTCCACGATCTGATCGTAGAGTTTTGATTGTCTTACCTAATTGGTTCTCAACCTCAGCACGATACTCCTTGAACTTTTCAAAGGTATCTGATTTATGTTGCATTAGGTAGACATACCCATATCTTGAATAATCGTCAATGAATGTGACGAAGTATTTATAACCACCTCAGGCTTTTACATTCATCGGTCCGCAAACGTCCGAATGTATTAGTTCTAGTGATTGATTGGCTCTTATACCTTTTCCAGTAAAAGGTGTCTTGGTCATTTTTCCTTCTAAACAGGATTCACAAACTGGTAAAGTGGCGAGCTTTAACTGGTTTAAGGCTCTGTTCTTTATCAATCTATTTATCCGGTCAAGGTTGATGTGACCAAGTCTAAGATGCCATAGATATGTGTCATCGTGAGAAATCTTTGGCCGTTTTGTTTTAGGTTTTTCAACCTTAAACATTTCAGTGTTGAGTAGTGACCTATGTGTTAACGGTCATAAAACATATAAGTTATTTTCTGAGTTTCATATGCATATAGTTAATCCATTTCTACCAATAATAACCAAATTGCTATTAAAAGAAACTGAATAACCATCATCCAAAAGTCTAGAAACAGAAATTAGATTCCTGTGAAAACCAGGAATGAATAACACATTGTTCAAATTTAAATAACTATTATTAATAAAATTTAAACTGGAAACTCCCACTGCTCTTGCTGAAATGGCATCCCTTGTCCCGACCCTCATGGTGTAATCACGTTCAGCAAGGTCCCTCCATGAATCAAGTAGCTGTAAAGAAGAAAAAACATGGTTAGTGGCCCCAGAATCAATAATCCAAGCGGATTTATCATCCTCCACTAATAGAGATTCAATAACGAGTAAATCATATTTACATGTTTCCTTTTTCTCCTTTAGCTCAACAAGGAATTTAGGACAGTTCCTTTTCCAATGCCCATTCTTGTCGCAGTGGAAACATTTTCCTTTGGGCTTGGCATCATTGGAGCCTTTCTTGTTCTTCTTTTTTATGGGCTTACCCTTCGCCCTTTCCAGTGTATTTCTTCTTCTTCTTTGCAGATTTAGAAGATTCGGCAACATTTACCTCTGCATTGGACTTACGAGGATCCACAAGCATGGACTCGTAATGGGTGAGCTCATTAAGTAGTTGGGTCAAAGTAAAAGACAACTTATTCATAACATATTTGCTTATAAACTGCAGGAAACTCTTCGGAAGAGTTTCCATAATCATGGTCACCTGGCTACGCTCGTCAATACGAGCTCCATGGGTTTCAGCAGTGTTGAGATAAGTCATCATCCTTAAGACGTGCTCTCGGACTGATGTCCCATCCTTCATCCTTGTAGTCATCGCTGAGACCATGGCCTCATGGCGTTGACGCTCCGAAGGCTGCCCAAACATGCCCTGCAATGACTCCATCATCTGAGATTCTAGAGCCATAGGTTCATGCTTTGCAACAAGAACCTCAGACATCCCTGCTAGCAAGTAGCAGTGGGCTTTCTCATTTGCTGCGACCCATTTTTGTTAGGTATCGCGCACATCTTGGCCAGCATTTCTGGCCGGCTCGGGAGGACGTTCCTCCGTCAGGACAAACTTTAGGTCTTCATAGACCAGGATAGCGTTCATGTTACTTTTCCACTTAACATAGTTTTCTCCGGTCAATTTATCGTTTGAGAGTATGGAAATAATTGGAGAAACCATGGCTGAAAATAAAATAAACATGCATTCAACATTCATTCATCGCATATTAAAATTATTTGAGAATTTTGGCATAAAATTAAACATGATGCAAGAACCATGAATAATGAATTAGAAACCTAAGAGAATTGCTACGCCACGGAAAACCTATCATCCCACAAGTAAGTGCCACCGTAGGGTAGGTCAAGTACTCGCATGATAGATCGAGACAATCTCAGTCAATTTAATATATGCGGGAATAACTCTTATTCATATATTAAATAACTACCGTTTTATTTGATCAAGGAATTTCATTAACAGTTAATTATTCCTTTGTCAGTGTAACCCGCCGTTTCGGGATTCTTCGACTTAACGAGTGAAGTGCCGCCGTAGGGTAGGTCAGTTCAAAAGATACATCTAGAATCCCTATCCTCTCGGAACCCAAACCTGATATTGACCCAAAATGGACACCATCCGTAGGGGGATGAAAATAAAGCCGTCTCGAGGCGCCTTTTGAATCTCACGTTTTTGGACTAACTACGGAGATCGTGAGATGTACTGTCATATATCCCTCTCCCACTCACTATTTTAAATATTAAGGTTTCTATCTAAAATATCTAATATTTTATTTTAACTAGTGTGGATAAACTTATGGCGGCTAAATCATAATTGTTATTTACACTAGTTTGTCATAAGTGAGCTAAATCAATTTTAACTATTAAAATTGTGTCACTAATATTAGTCTCTACTAATATGTTTACTCTATTAAACTAATTTAATTATAGTGGTATAAGTGAGTTACAATATTTTAACTCTTAAAATACTAGGCACTTATGGGTCTAAAATCATGGAATTCTAAACAGTCAAAATTCAATTAAACATTTTAATAAATTTTTAGTGCGTTATAAAATCCAATGGTAAGTGGAATTGTATCCTGAGTGCAGACCATATTTCCGTCCATTCGGAATCGGCTATGGAATTTATATCCGGGTTCCCATCCTATATACCTATGGAATTTATTATGCACCAATTAAGCCCAATATATTAGAATTCAAGTTTTAGACTATAAATCCAATTAATCTAATTAATGATTTCAATGCATATCATTTTTTAACTTAAAAATTTTTAATTACATAAAATCATAATTTTATGTTTATAATGATAATGCATCTAGACATGTTATGGCAAGTAAAATGCATGAGTGGGCACCCTAAGCTATATGACATGTTATTCAAACAATTCGAAATAAACATACATATAACATAAAAATTATTTTGCATTGACCGGGCTCTTATTTTTTTCTATACTAATCTAATTAGTACAAAAGATCCACCAAGGCATTCCTTGGCCTTCAAATCTCGCTCCAAAGTGGTGTTGGCTCTCTTTGCGACTTCGGTGCTCCAAATTAGAAAGAATTGAAACTTTACATTGAAAATTAAATTACAACAAAAATAAACATTGGCCTTATGGCCTTACATCCCAAAATCAAAACCAACTACAAAAATAAGAGCCAGAAAAATTTACGACCAATGCAAAATCCATTCATCACATGAAATAACAAAACCATTCATCACATGAATATCACAATGTGCCCACTCATCTAAACATGCATATCATATTTATAACTCATATAAATATATTAAAAACAGAAACTTTAAATTAAAAAGTGAAGGGTTAAGAGCACTTTTCAACCTCGCTCTAATGCCAATTGTAGGAAACGCTTTCCCTCGCGCAGCGGAAGCGGTTAGGCCCACAGTTCGAACTTGAAAACTTTTTCTGCTTTGCCCTTCCTTTGACCGAATGCTACCAGTGGGTATACTGAAATTTTGTTTCTGTTTTACATAAGATTTCAGCCCCGGAATGCCCCCGAAACAGACCCCGAACAGCCTCTTGAACTGCAATGAAATAGCGGACTATTTTGCACCAGTTACACGCGTGAACTGCACCCAAACCAGTCGACAATTTGCGTGATATGCTGTAGGCTTTTAGGTCTGATTTTTCACTCAAAAACAATCCTAACTCAGCCCTAAAATTACCCCAAAGTGTTTCCCAAAACCCGAATTAAAACCAAACAAAAACCAAGCCCCAAAATTGGTGATGTGCGTGCGGCAGTGGGGAACTTACTGCCTCACTGCCATGAGTTACTAGAGAGGGGAAGAAGAGATTTCCAATGCCACAAGATCTTCCAAGCTATGTCTCGTTACTTACGGAGGGTAGTGTGGGCTACACTCACAAATTAATCCCTAAACGTTTTAGAGATTAAATCACACACCGAAATAATTTTCAGGTTCTTCAATTAACTTTTCTCAACTTTTGAGAGCAAGAAGAAGAGAAGGAGGCTAGGGTTTTTTTTATTTGTGTATCTCTAAAATGAAAAATATAATTTTCTTTTAATACTTAGGGTAATTTTTTTCATAAAACAAATCAACCACGAGTCTCCCAATCCTCTCATAATTTCGGCCAAGGCAAGGAATTTTTGTTTGATTTTGTTTCCAAAACAAACAAATCCAATTCCTTACTCAATGAGGAATTCGGCCAAGGCATTGTATTTTGAACGATTACCATTGATTCTCCAATGAACGATTTATTCATAACTATTATGAATATTAATCTTTCTATTCGTAATAGAAAGACTTGAGCGCTCAAATCGTTCAAGTACCGAATCAACCCTTAAGAAAGATACTCATCTACTTCTCGCAAGAAGGAGTGAACTCCATGTCTATGTAAAACGTTCCCAGCTACAAAACAAACTGTGCCCCCAAAGTACGTCGCTATTGGTTGGGATTGCTACACCAACCTCACCTTTGTAAATCAAAGGACACAGCCGCCATGCAGGAGTTCGTAGTACACTCAGGATTAAGATCAATCCCAATATGACCATCAAGTAGATGGAAATGACTTTCTTTGCTTAACAGATATTATAAGAATGTCATTTCTATCTGGGTCTAGTCCTATATGATCGCATCATACAAGGTGCCTCCATTCTCATGTCTCTACATGGACGATCGGGATTAAGATCGCAATACAAATATAAGATTACCCTGTTTGTTTGCTCTCTATGGACTATTTAAGATTACTAACTTCAGACTCAAATCCTCTGGTGTATGACACTCATACACTAAGTCTAAAGGTACATAAGTAATCTATGGTATTTACGAAGATATATAATATGCGAAATATAAACAAACAATTTGAAAATGAATAATACATCGTTTTATTTCAAAACGCATGAAACCGTTTACATCACATGTAGCTCTAGGGCATACATCCCAACATCATGTTGACTTGGTCAACTGATGATGTGGACGCTGACATGGAGTAACACGTGGCACACGTGGCAATAGTGATTATCGGCACCCTAGGATGGTGACACGTGGCACGACGCACGTTAGCAAAGTCAAACTTCTCAAATTCTGACCCGTTGACCTGGCGCACATTAGCATGACTTGGTGCACGTTAGGCGTCGCGACGCCAAGGGCTTGCGCGTCGCCACATGCCCAAATTACCAAAATGCCCATTTTTCCAATTTTCACTGTTTTGCTCCAAATCACCTCCAGAATGTCCTGAAACTTTATTTATCTACAAAATAACACAAAACACATCTAAATATTCACAAAGCTCAAGAAACTATACAAAATATTAGGTTAAATGAGTGGGAAATAGTGATAGTTCTACCACTCATCACACCCCCAAACCTAACATTTTGCTAGTCCTCGAGCAAAACACAAAATAAAATAACATAATAAAATTTAACTAAGCCACTTTCGTAGGGATCACGATTGCATTTAGTGCATGCAACAAGCCTTTAAACCCCTAGGTGTCCCTAGTGGACGAGTTGTTGTCTCGTGAGGGTTTACAGCAACGATACCTATAAATATTTTACTAAAGTAAAAAGGTAGTGAAACTAATGCACACAAAAGCAAAAAGACAAGAGAAAAGAGAATAAAGAAGTTAGTGACTAATTAGGTGAAACTTCTACTCCAAGTTACTAGTTGTTTTGTTTCTTTCTAAATTACTGAATAAGTAAATTCTTTCTAAATTACTGAATAAGTAAATTCTCCAAGTTACTAGGATTAATTACGGCAATAAATTAATCTGGGATTAATTAAAAAGAGAAAGAATTAATTTGGGATTAATTGCGACGAGAATTTATCTGGGATTAAATTCGTCGAGAAGAGAAAACGCGATTAATTTAGAATTAATCGGTAAAGTAAATTTAATAGTGAAATTAGATTTTACTTTTTAATTTATTTAAATTGGGCTAAAATAATATATTAGATATATTAAATGAAATCGGATTTCAATGCGGAATTAAAATAGGATTTTAATTCGTGTGAACAAATTAATTTGGAATTAATTCGTAAGCGACTTTCGTAATAATTTTGCGAGGCATTATTATTTAATTAAATTGGATTTAATTACGTCGCGACGGAAAATTCGTTTAATCGGATTAAACGAAACCGAGCCCGAAGTGTGTTAATCAAGCCCACTCGAATTTTGAATTTAAAGTGTGGCCCACCAACTTACATCATAAGTCACTTTTTGGTGATGGATATGATTGATGGGTTTTATTGGAAGCTTGTCCAACACACTTTGTATTCCTTTTTGAAAAAGGATATACACCTTTTTGTTTTTAACTTTTGGTAATTGGTTTTATAAAGCAAATACACAAAATAAAAACTCTCTCTTTTCTCCCTAACTATGGCCGAACCTTGCTTCTCTTGGAGGAGAAAATTTTCTTTCAAATTTTGTTCATGCTAGCACTTAAAGGAGTGAATCAAGGTTATAGGGAAACTCACCCAAGTGTTGGAAACACTCAAAGAAGGCTTGGAAGCTTCAACATCCATGGAAAAAGTTTTGGACTTCATCCGATCAAATTAAGTATTTCCGCAACTTTCTTTGATTTATTCACACACAAATCACTCTTAGACGATCTTGGCATGTTCTAGGAACACTATCAATGGTATCAGAGCCTTCTAAGTTTGATTTGTAATTATAGGGTTCAAGACTTAATTTGGGAATATTGTGTTTGGAGCTTGATTTTCCTAAATTAGTTGTTGGGTTATTGTAGGCACTGCATTTTCTGCATATATATCCCTATGATGAGTCTTGTATGGAGGCACTACCTTTTAAGTTGCGGAAATCGCGGCAAAATGACGTCAGAAGGGAAGAGTCAAGAATTGACTCATGATTGGATTAAATTCGTTGGATTAGCTTCGGGTTGACTTGTTGGATTTCTGTTTAAGAATTATCCGCGGCCCAAAACCCCCGCAAACCACTTAACCTTAGCCCAAGCCCATTAAATCACATCCAATAATAATTAAACCATTTAAAAAACATGTCACAAATTAAATTAAAACCAATTAAATTAATTAAATTGAATTTAAAATCCAATTAAAATCCAATTAAATTAAATTCCAAAATTAAAATAAATCACTTCCTAATTTAAATAAATCACCTACCAATTTAAAGAAATTCCCACCAAAAATACAAATATCCTTGCCTAAACTAATTAAATCAAATACCACACATATTTAATTGATTTTGTTTCCATGTTTAAAAACCATGCGTAAACCCTAATCTTCATCTGCCTCACAAGTCCCTCTCTCTCTATATAAGCATTCAACAAAACCCTAAGCCTAAAAAGCAGTCAGCAGTCTTCCCCTCTCTAGACGCCCCTCTCTCTCTCGCTATCACAACCTTCATCAGACCTTAACTGCACGCCAACAGCCATCATCACCCATTCATCGCAACACCACATCACTGCCTTCTCAAGCCACACGTCCTTAAGCACATGCCCACCATCACGCCTAGCCACTGCACTTCACAGCACACGGCCCCTCAATGCATGAATCACCCAACTCTCGCCTAGCCACTGCACATCACAGCACACAGCCCCTCAATGCATGAATCACCCAACTCTCGCCTAGCCACTGCCCCTTTAACATTCACACTTCAGTCTTCAACGTAAGCCATACATGTCCCTCTTCACATAGCCTTCACTCATGCATATGACCTGCCTAGCTTCACGTACATGGTCCCAAATCCTCATCTCTCAAAATCCCACATCGGCCGTGTAACCAGCCCTCCTCTTCTCACATAACCGGCACAACATACTTCACGCTATGGTCCGAAACTGCCCTTCATTTTCACGCCACAGCCCTCAAAAATTCAGCCAACTCCCTCTCGCTTAAGCCTCTCCACTGCCGCACATTAACCATAAAAAACCCTCCCAGTTCAGCTGCTCATTACCCTTCACTGCACGTCCAATTCAGCCGCACATTAACCTTCACTGCACGCCCAGTTCAACCACACAAAAACTGCCCCCTAACACACCTCCAAAATTGCGAAAATAGTCCCCGAATTGGCCCAAAATAGCCCCGAAAATACAACAAAAAAAGCAACCAGAAAACAGCAGCGAAACGGAGTGAAAACAGTAGCCCGATCAGTGAAACAGCGAGGAAAGATGCGAACCAGAAAAATTGCGGAGCTTTAGCCCTTCCGACGGCCTTGTAACGCGCTTCCGAGAGTCGACATAAGAGGTTAGACCTGAGGGCACCTTCTTTATTTATTATCTTTCGATTTTATTTATTTTAATACTTTATTGCATGTGAGTATTATGGATTGATGCATGATGTGAATTCCAGATGAACGGAATGCGTGTTCTCTTTTGTGGTATATCGGATGGAAACTCGGACGTAAATTCCGTAGCTGAATCTGAATGGACGGTAGTGCGGTCTGCACTCAGGATACAATGCCACGTACCGCTTGAGAGAAACACATATTTTGTTTCATCCAACCTTGTGCTCGAAAATGATTTAGTCATTAGTATGTTATTTATTCTTAAGCATGATTTAGTCATTAGTATGTTATTTCTTTACGCATGATTTAGTTATTTGCTTTCGCATTAGGAATTTAATTTGCATTTATGTTTAAGTTGTTATTTATTTATGTTGTTGTGTTTATTGAATTGATGCGTTTATGTACTTGTGTGCTTGCCGTTATAATGACTTACTTTTAAAGCATGCAAACTTAGATATAGGATTTCTTTTTATGAATGCGAAATAGACATAGGTTGATCTTGAATTTATATGCTGAGTAGATTCGGTTAGTTTATTGCACAAATCATACTGTTACAAGTGACATAAGTAAGGGACCATTCTGAACCCAACGATTTGTGGTCTTCCCTTACGAGGGGTGAGTGCGGCCTTAAATCACATTTTCCCGGTTCACACCGGGTGGCGACTCCATTATTCTCCGGTTTAGTCCCCCGCGGGCTACTCCGTACTCCCAACTGGGCCGCGAACCTGGAACATCATCGTCCAACATCTGTCTCCTACAGTCTGGCGACTCCAATGGGGATAGAGAATCGACCCCAAAATCATGTCTTGTGATGTTTATGATTTGTGCTTTAGTTAGCCGTGTCTATAGTGGGTTGAAGGGGTTTAGTTGAAGGCATTGTTAGCGAGAGCCTTCGTCAGCGAGAGCCTTTGTCTGCACTCCCGTAAACCCACATGTGAACCTTAGTCATAGAACTAGTAGAAATTATTATTAATTTTTTTTTTTTTATGTTTTGGACCGTCGTCATTTGGATCCAGTTGGACCTTTTTTCAAAAGATGTGAACTTGTTGGGCCATTTAAATTGGGACGAGTTCGTGTCCTTTGACAGTTGGGCCAAAAGCTTCTAAAATATCGAAGGGCCATTTTATGTTTGGGCCTCTTATTATTTGAAGTTGTTTAGCCATGTTATCGCAAAGTGTAAACATGTTCGGCCTTTTCAACTGGGACAAGTTTGCACCGCACAATAGTATGATTGAATACTTTAAAATGATAATGGGCCAACTAGTGTAAAAGTTTTTAAATGAGCTTATATATTACATACATTGCACGTATCTCATGCATACAAGCATCATGTTAACCCCATGTCTTAAAAGCCATCATAGATATCCATTGGGTTAGAGAAGAAAAAAAGGCTTGTCAAGAAGATTTTAGCAAACATGGATATCGGGGAAAAGGAAACCAAGAAACAGAAAACCTTGCGGCAAGGATAGAAAAACCATTGGGGGGCCTTAAAAAAAAATAGAGAGAGAAAAGAAAAATAAAAAAAAAGAAAAAAAAAAGAGAGACGAAAGAAAAAAAGAAGAATACCATATCATGTTGAGTATGATGAGGTAATCACAGAGTGTGATCAAGACATCCAGGTTGGTTAAACCCACCGATCCGATTCTCCGAGACAAAATCATCGAGTTGGCTCACTTAAGGAATAAGCTGCGAAAGAACCTTGGCACACACACACACTAGGAGTCTAGTTCAGATCACCTATTCAGACGATCGGAGTTGAGTGTATCAAGTACTTTGAAGGTTCTCAGGTTTTGACGTGAAGCATTCGTTAAGGACAAAAATATATCTGACCATTAGGATTATCTCATGAGAGGCATTATAGTATGATGAAATAAACCTTCACATCATCCAAATCAGTTTTGGGGATGAGTCCCGAGGGCGAGGCCCACAACATTATTAGAATCAGTCTGGCTGGGTATGGCACTCTGGGGGCGAGGCCCACATCTTTATCAGTTTTTCCGGGAATGGCACTCTGGGGACGAGGCCCACATCTTTATCAGAATCAGTCTGGTCGGGTATGGCACTCTACGGGCGTGGCCCACATCTTTATCAGAATCAGTCTGGCCGAGTATGGAACTCTAGGGGCGAGGCCCACATCTTTATCAGAATCAGTCTGGCCGGGTATGGCACTCTGGGGGAGAGGCCTACTTCATTATTAGTATTAGTCTTTCCGGGTATGGCACACTGGGGGCGAGGTCCACATCATTATCAGGTCAGTTTTGCCGGGTATTGCACTCCAGGTATGGAGACATCAGATCAGTTTTGCCAGGTACGACACTCCAGGAATGGAAACACTACTGCAATACTCCGAGAATAAAGCAGAGTTTTAGAATGAACAAGCCGAGAATAGTAATCCAAGAATGGAACAGAGTTCGAGAATGAACAAGCCCAGAATGGTAATCCGAGAATGGAGCAGAGTTCGAGAATGAACAAGCTGAGAATGGTAATCTGAGAATGGAGCAGAGTTCAAGAATGAACAAGCCATGAATGGTAACCCAAGAATGGAGCAGAGTTCGAGAATGAATAAGCCAAGAATGGTAATACGAGAATGGAGCAGAGTTCGAGAAAGAAAAAACCGAGAATGGTAATCCGAGAATGGAACAGGGTTCGAGAATGAACATACCGAGGATGGCAATCCGAGAATGGAACAGGGTTTGAGAATGAACAATCCGAGAATGGAGCAGAGTCCAAGAATGGAACGCGGTTCGGGAATGGACCACCTTACAGTAACAGTTCGAGAATAGACCACATCATAGTAACGGTTCAGGAATGGACCACCCCACACGATAACAATATGTTAAAATGAACAATCACATTATCAGTATCAGTTTCGAGGATGACTCTCAGGGTTGAGGCCTACATCAGTATCAGTTTTTGGGGATGAGTCCCAGGGCCGAGGCCTACATCATCATCATTATCAGTTTTGGGGATGAGTCCCAGGGTCGAGGCCCACACCAGCATCAGTATCAGTTTTAGGGATGAGTCCCAGGGTCGAGGCCCACACCAACATCAGTATCAGTTTCGGGGATGAGTCCAAGGGTTGAGGCCTACATCAGTATCAATTTTCGGGGATGAGTCCCAGGGCCGAGGCCTACATCATCATCAATATCAGTTTTGGGGATGAGTCCCAGAGTCGAGGCTCACACCAGCATCAGTATCAGTTTTGGGGATGAGTCCCAGTGTTAAGGCCTACATCAGTATCAGTTTTCGGGGATGAGTCCCAGGGCCGACGCCTATATCATCATCAGTATCAGTTTTGGGGATGAGTCCCAGGGTCGAGGCCCACATCGGCATCAGTAGCAGTTTTGGGGATGAGTCCCAGGGTCGAGGCCCACATCGGCATCAGTAGCAGTTTTGGGGATGAGTCCCAGGGTCGAGGCCCACACACATATCATCAGCAGTTTTGGGGCTGCGTCCCAGGGTCGAGGCCCACACATATTATCAGCAGTTTTAGTGATGCGTCCCAGGGTCGAGGCCCACACATATCATCAGCAGTTTTGGGGATGCGTCCCAAAGTCGAGGCCCACACATATCATCAGCAGTTTTTGGGATGCGTCCCAGGGTTGAAGCCCACACATATCGTCAGTAGTTTCGGAGATGCGTCTCAGGGTCGAGGCCCACACATTGTCAGCGGTATTGGGATGCGTCATAGGGTCAAGGCCCCTGTTGTCGGTTGCAATTATTGGGATGCGTCCCATGATCGAGGTCCACTGCATCATCAGTTTTGGGATGCGTCCCAAGGTCGAGGCCCACACATTGTCTGCGGTATTGGGATGCGTCCCAGGGTCGAGGCCCTCGTTGTCGGTTGTAGTTATTGGGATGCATCCCAGGATCGAGGTCCACTGCATCATCAGTTTTGGGATGCGTCCCAGGGTCGAGGCCCATTTTGTCAGCGGTATTGGGATGCGTCATAGGGTCGAGGCCCCCGTTGTCGGTTGCAGTTATTGGGATGCATCCCAGGGTCGAGGCTCACTGCATCATTGGTTATTGGGATGCGTCCCAGGGTCGAGGCCCATTTTTTCAGCGGTATTGGGATGCGTCCCAGGATCGAGGTCCACTGTATCATCAACTCAGTTAGAGGCAACAGGCAAGTCAGATGGCAGCTGACGAGCCAGGTAAGTAGAAATGCATTGCATAAACTTTGATAGGATTGTCATTGTCACACATTGCACAAGTCCCATCAAATTGGGGGCGATTGTAGGCACTGCATTTTCTGTATATATATCCCTATGATGAGTCTCGTATGGAGGCACTACCTTTTAAGTTGCGGAAACCGCGGGAAACAGACGTCGGAAGGGAAGAGTCAAGAATTGACTCGTGATTGGATTAAATTCGCTGGATTAGCTTCGGGTTGACTTGTTGCAATTCTGTTTAAAAATTATCCTCGGCCCAAAACCCCCCGCAAACCACTTAACCTTAGCCCAAGCCCAATAAATCACATCCAATAATAATTAAACCATTTAAAAAACATGTCACAAATTAAATTAAAACCAATTAAATTAATTAAATTGAATTTAAAATCCAATTAAATTAAATTCCAAAATTAAAATAAATCACTTCCTAATTTAAATAAATCACCTACCAATTTAAAGAAATTCCCACCAAAAAAATAAATATCCTTGCCTAAACTAATTAAATCAAATACCACACATATTTAATTGATTTTGTTTCCTTGTTTAAAAACCATGCATAAACCCTAATCTTCATCTGCCTCACAAGTCCTTCTCTCTCTATATAAGCATTCAACAAAACCCTAAGCCTAAAAAACACTCAGCAGTCTTCCCCTCTCTAGACGCCCCTCTCTCTCTCGCTATCACAACCCTCATCAGAACAAAATTGCACGCCAACAACCACCATCACCCTTTCAACGCAACCTCATCACTGCCTTCTCAAGTGACACGTCATTTACAAATCATAGCAGCCACAAACGAATTGGCCCCTAAGCACATGCCCACCTTCACGCCTAGCCACTGCACTTCACAGCACATAGCCCCTCAATGCATGAATCACCCAACTCTCGCCTAGCCACTGCACTTCACAGCACACAGCCCCTTAATGGATGAATCTCCCAACTCTCGCCTAGCCACTGCCCCTTTAACATTCACACTTCAGCCTTCAACGTAAGCCATACATGTCCCTCTTCACACAACCTTCACTCATGCATATGACCTGCATAGCTTCATGTACATGGTCCCAAAACCTTATCTCTCAAAATCCCACATCGGCCGTGTAACCAGTCCTCCTCTTCTCACATAACTGGCACAACATACTTCACGCTATGGTCTGAAACTGCCCTTCCTTTTCACGCCACAGCCCTCACAAATTCAGCCAACTCCCTCTCGTTTAAGCCTCTCAACTGCCGCACATTAACCATAAAAAAACCCTCCCAGTTCAGCTGCACATTAACCTTCACTGCACGCCCTATTCAGCCGCACATTAACCTTCACTGTACGCCCAGTTCAAACACACAAAAACGGCCCCCTAACACACCTCCAAAATCACCAAAACAGTCCCCGAATTGGCCCAAAATAGCCCCGAAAATACAACAAAAATAGCAACCAGAAAACAACAGTGAAACGAAGTGAAAATAGTAGCCCGAGCAGTGAAACAGCGAGGAAAGACGTGAACCAGAAAAATTGCGGAGCTTTAGCCCTTCCGACGGCCTTGTAACGCGCTTCCGAGAGTCGACATAAGAGGTTAGACCTGAGGGCACCTTCTTTATTTATTATCTTTCGATTTTATTTATTTTAATACTTTATTGCATGTGAGTATTATGGATTGATGCATGATGTGAATTTCGGATGAACGGAATGCGTGTTCTCTTTTGTGGTATATCGGATGGAAACTCAGACGTAAATTCCGTAGCCGAATCTGAATGGACGGTAGTGCGGTCTGCACTTGGGATACAATGCCACATACCACTTGAGAGATACACATATTTCGTTTCATCCAACTTTGTGCTCGAAAATGATTTAGTCATTAGTATGTTATTTATTCTTAACCATGATTTAGTCATTAGTATGTTATTTCTTTACGCATGATTTAGTTATTTGCTTTCGCATTAGGAATTTAATTTGCGTTTATGTTTAAGTTGTTATTTATTTATGTTGTTGTGTTTATTGAATTAATGCGTTTATGTACTTGCGTGCTTGCCATTATAATGACTTACTTTTAAAGCATGCAAACTTAGATATATGATTTCCTTTTATGAATGCGAAATAGACATAGGTTGATCTTGAATATATATGCTGAGTAGATTCGGTTAGTTTATTACACAAATCATACCGTTACAAGTGACATAAGTAAGGGAACATTCCAAACCCAACGGTTTGAGGTCTTCCCTTGCGAGGGGTGAGTGGGGCCTTAAATCACATTTTCCCGGTTCACACCGGGTGGCGAATCCATTATTCTCTGGTTTAGTCCCCCGCGGGCTACTCCGTACTCCCAACCGGGCCGCGAGCCCGGAACAGCGTCGTCCAACATCTGTGTCCTACAGTTATGTTTATATAATGTTGAATTGGATTTGTGCATTGTTGGATTTGTGATAAATTGATTAGATCAAAATCCCCAAATCCTTATGACATGACCGAATATACCCTAGGTTGTGCTCATGGTGATTTTTTGAATTATAACAATTGGATGTGTTAAATGGCATGATAGAAATCTTAGATGTTGATTTAATTAGATTGAAATCAAATTGAATGATTTTTGTATGCCTTTTCTGTGAGCCTTGAAGCATGTTATAAGATTGATTTTGCTTCAATTTGTGTTGGACATGAATTGGAAATGTAGAGCATGATTAATTGAATTAATTAGTGTTTTGGGAGCATTAGATTAATTAATTAATTATGGTAATTACACTTGAATTGAATTAATTTGTAATTTGGAATAATAAGTTAATTTAATTTATTGTATTTGGGCTTAATGGCTTGGTTAGGCCAAGTTTGGTTTAGGATAATTGGTTGGATCCAATTGGGCCTTTAATATTTTAATTAGGCCTAATGGGCCTAAATTGATTTTTGACATAGGGTGATTCCTAATTGGGCATTGGCATCTTGAGTTTGACCCATAATTGCCAAAGCCCATGCCTTAAGATTTAATTGAAAGCCCATTGGACTTTAATTGAATAGTATTTGATACTAATTGGGCCTTTGAGACCCGTTAAGATTGGATTTGGAATCCAAGTCTAAAAGACACTATTGAAAGTGTAATTATTTAATTTGGAATTAAATATGAATTAGTATTGAATATAATTTAAATTGGATTTAAGATTGTAGTTCGATATAATTCAAGAATACGTACTTTGAGTATTTATTCTTAAACGAGTTGGACTCGTGCAAATCAAATCGTCGTTTGAACATTGGAGGTCATTAATCAAAGATTAATTAATTGGATTAGATTGATTGATAACATGCTTTATGTGAATACTTGGATGTATGTTTGAATAAAGTATATCGGATGGATATTAGAAGGGTGAGGGCAATTTTGGAAATTTTCAGAATAAATTTAGAAATTATTAAATTGGACATGCGTGTCCAGCCTATTACCTATTTTCTCATTGTATTTCTCTTCTCACTAATTCCCCTCAATGTAAATGAGGTTTCTTTAGAAGTATTATGTAATTGGGTAGAAGTATGAATACTGCTAGCGGGAGAGAGGAAATGGATAGATTTGTTCTAGGAACAATTTGTTGTATATCCATCCGCATATCATTATTAAATTTTATCGCGCCTTATTATGCTTTTAGAATGCATGCTTAAGGGTGTATGATGAGACCTAATTAAAGATAATTAATTGGTTTCCAAATCGCGACAAAAACCCTCATTTTATATTAATCGTTTCTCCTTCCATTGAGTGATTCTCTCTCAAGATCCAAGATTGACATTGGTTTGTTGGCCAAATTCAAGACCTTTGTCCATCGTGGATGTGTTTGAATCACAAAAGCTTTGTTCCATATCGTACGTCTTGGGCAAGTTGTGATTTGTTGGCCAAAGTCAAGGTCACTTCTTGTTCATCGGCCTCGATTACGAAGCTTTCCCACTGTCAATGGGTCACGCTTAACTGGTTTCATTAAGCTTGTTGAGCCAAGATAAGGTTTAGTTGATTCAGAGGAAAAATGTTAGGGAATATATCGGATATATTGGCATATATTGGATATATGTTTTGGACTTGGAACTCCACCTACTGGATCTAGGAATTGGATGAGATCCAATTGATCTTAGAGATCTACCTAGTTAAGTTTCAAACAATTTGTTGGCCAAAGTTAAGATTGTGTGTTATTTAACGGGATCCTAGCCCACTAGGAAATTAGGTTTCCCGAGTACTTCATAGAGGGTTAGAGGCTCGCCGAAAAATAGTGGGAGACAAGTATTAAATTTGCAATTTCATTTAGATACTTTCCAATACGCGCTCATTTCATTTTTTCATAATTAAAAAATTTATATATATTAGTTGGACTAATATTCAATTGTTGTTTTAATTAAACAGTTGGACTGTATTCAAACTACTTCATTTATAGTTGATTATATAATTGGATTATAATAATCAATATATTTGAATTTAACCAGTCAATAATAGTTGATTATATAGTTAGACTATAGAAATAATTATATTCGATTGTACCCGAAATCGTTGATTGGATAGTTGGACTATTGGAATCAAGATAACTGAAAGATTACCGTTTAAAACATAATCCTGGGTGAAAATGTCTTTTACGGCTTTAATTTTCATATTGGGAATAAAAACCTCAGGATAGTCCTGAGAGTCGAGAAGTTACTTTATTTGACAAAGTGACATCTCGGGCCTGAGCCCGGAGTTGAGCAAATAGTGGAGCATGAGCTTTGGAAGACTCATGGTGATGATAACTTTAGTGCTCAATCTGTTATGCTTGCCGCAATGACTCCTTAATTTCTTCGTCAGAACTAAGGATTAGATCCTTATAGTATGATATTGAAATTGAAGGATCTTCATAGATCTATTCTTAGATCTTAGAAGTACTAATTGCAATAAGAAAAATCTTGGAGAGTTAATGGCTATGCTCAAGGAGACAGAGCCAAAACTCATAAAAATGGCAAGAAGCGCAAGTCGCATTTTACTTCGACATCCCAGAAGGCCAAAGCTTGGCCGAAGGCTTCTGGAGGTGTGAAGAAAAGGGCAAGGATAAATCGTCACAGTCTTCTGGGAAGACAAAGGACATATCCCAAAATGTCTGCCTAAACTGTGGCAAACAGGGTCACTGGAAGCGTGACTGCCGTATGGACAAGGCAGACATGAAGGAAGTGAAAACGGGCAAGGCTCCGACTTCAGGTATGTTTGTTATAAACATGTCCACTACCAGTTTTAAAATTGGACTTTGATTCTGGATGTGGTATGTACATATGTACTGATGTGCGAGATCTGCTAATTAGTAGGAGACTGGCAATTGATGAGATTGACTTGCGAGTCGAAAACGGGACGAGAGTCGCTGTTTTAACCGTAGAAACCTAAGTTTTGGAACTGACTTTTGGGCATGTACTTAAATTAGAAAAATATTATAATGTATCTAGTTTGACTAGGAACATTATCTCTATATCTAGTTTAACCCGAACCAGGTATACCTTTATATTCTAGAACACTAAGTGTTTTTTTATAAAGATGATATTGAGATAAGCACATTAGATGTGAATAACAGTATTTATATTTAGAATATAAATGAATCTCAAACATATAATATGACAAACAAAAGCTCAAACTTTATGAATCTGTTGAGACTTAAAAGTGGCATTGATGTCTGGGACACATTAACAAGATTCGTATATCCACACTTTCGAAGAGTGGATACTAGGATAGATTTGATTCTAATTCAAATGATGTCTATGAATCTAGTTTATTAGGAAAAATGCCTAAAACACCTTTTACTTGGTAAAAGTGCAAGTGCCACCGATCTGTTAGCCCTCGTTCATAGTGGCGTAAGTGGGCCCATGTCTAGCTAGGCTAGAGATGGATATGAATACTTCGTAACCTTTATGGATGTGGCATCGCGTTACGGTTATGTGTATCTTATGAAACACAAGTCATGAACTTTTGGTAATTCAAAGAGTTTCGACACGAAGTAAGAAAATAGACCGGTAAAAGTATTAAAAACATTACGGTCGCACCATAGTGTAAAATACTTGAACATATGAGTTTCAAGATTACTTGAAAGAGTATGGTATTCTTTCACAGTGGACTCCTCCCGGGACACCTCAAATTGACGGTGTGTCCGAACAAAGAAATCGAACTTTGTTGGACATGGTAAGGTTAATGATGAGTCGCTCTGAGCTACCAATTTCCTTCACATGATATGCATTAAACAATGCAATACTTATTTTAAATAAGGTTCCATGTAAATCTGTTAGACATACTTCATATTAGATATGAACATGAAAGAAACCGAGTTTCTCATCCTGAAGATTTGGGAATGTTGGACATACGCTAAATGTTTGGATGATACCAAACTAGAACACAAATCGGATAAGTGCCTATTTTTAGGTTGTCCTAAGGAAACCAAAGTATAGTACTTATACAAGTCACAAGAGAACAATTCAATTGTTTCTCTTCATGCGGTTTTCCTAAGAGGAATTCCTAAATGCAGTGGTAAGTGGGAGGAAAGTAAAACTCGATGAAAATCAGAGTAATACTGTTCCAGGCACCGAGTCCTCACGGAACACCAGCAGTTCATCAGGGATGAAACTGTACCAATAATCTTCGAATACACAAGAACCGCGTAGGTCGGAGAGAGTCAGAAAACAACCTGGGAGGTATGGGTTTATGATCTCACCTCATGTAGATATCAATCTTATTGAGGGAGACGAACCGGCTACGTATGAGGAAGTGATACAAGGTATCGACTCCTTTTATGGCAAAGTGCCATGAAGTCCGAAATGGATTCCATGTATAACAACTAAGTTTGGACACTGGTTGATGTACCAGAAGGCATTGTGCCTATTGGTACTAAATGTGTCTTCAAGGAAGACATACATGGATGGCAACATACAAATGTACACATCTAGGCTTGTACAGAAAGGGTATCGTCATCAACATAATGTCAATTACGACGAAACCTTTTACCCGTTGCCATGATTAAATCCATTCGGATAATGCTTGCTAATGCTGCATGTTTCATTTATGAAATATGACAGCTGAATGTCAAAACCGCTTTCCTTAAACGGAAACCTTTTGGAGGATGTTTACAACATCCCGATGATTTTGTCGTGCGAAAATATGCAAGCAAGGTTTGCAAGTTAAATCGATCCATTTATGGATTGAAGAAAACATTGCGTTCTTGGAACTAACGTTTTGATGAGATCATAATGGTATATGATTTAATTCAAAACGAATATGATTCTTATATATATATGAAGGTTAGTGGGAGCGCACTGACAATGAATGTCCTATAAGTTGATGATGTATTGCTTCTTAGCAATAACATTCCCATAATATAATCAGTGAAAGCTTGGTTTTCATTAAAATTCTCCATGGAATACTTGGGAGAGGCAACCTTTATTCTAGGAATAAGGATCTACTAGGATAGATCTAAAAGTTGTTGGCACTCTCCGAGAACTCGTACATTGAAATAATTGTACGTGACCTGGTGTCCCATATGCTTTGAGCATATGGAGTCACAATCAGGCCAATCCAGGTGATGGTCACTGGATTGATGTTATGGACATCCTTGAGTATCTTGGACGAACTAAGGATGCTTTCTGATAATATGGGGAAATGAGAACTTGAGGTGACTAGGTTCACCGCTGTAACTTTCCAAACCAATAAAGACGACTTTAAGTCGCAATAAGGGTACATATTTAGTTTGAATAACGAAATAGTGAGCTGGAAATCTTCCAAGCAAGATAATGTTGCCGAATAAATAACAAAAGTGGAACATTGCTGCAGTTGAGGCAATAATAGAAGCATTTTGGATCTATATAATCCTAATTGGATTAGGAGTAGTTCTGTTAGCAGCTGAGCTAAGCTATAGCAAAGGCTAAGGAACCACAGTCTCATCAATGATCCAAGTATGTACTTCGACTAATTCATATGATTCGTTCGATCATACATCGTGGCGATGTGATGATCGAATAAATTGCTTCAGATGATAACCTTGAAAATCCGCTGACGAAAGTTGTTTCTCAGCAGAAGTTTGAGCGACCCGTACAAAGTTCAGGTGTATGACACTTGAGTGATTGGCTATAGGCCAAGTGGGAGATTGTTGGACAATTATGACCACAACATCACTATTTATACAGAACATGGCGTTGTTGTACAAATTAACTATGTGACAAAGGAAATTACTCTTTTATAATTTTTAATTGGATTACTGGGATATATAAATGATAAATGTCCATATGATTAGTACCAGATTAATAAGATATGAGACAATATTAATCCACTAAGGTTTAATAATTAAATATCCCTAGTCGTAGTATTATCGAGACTGGACATCGATTGTGCGCATTATGGAGGCATAATGGCATAGTCTATAGTCGTAGTATACTTTGGTTTTGGTCGTCCGGGGTTTTAACAGGTTCTGTGTACGCCTCTTCTGGGAATACTGAGAATCATAGTGTATTGGATGTGATGTCAAGATGGAAGTATCACTTCAGTCATATGGAGATGATGATCACGCAGGATACAGAACTGGTACTCTGGTATGCTGCTGCTATCGGGATAATATGACAAGGTCATGATTATCCGATTATAGAGACTAGTTACCAGAGATCCGATATATGCTTTGTACGGGGTAGACACAATTCCAGCCACAGGCCTAGCATGTGACATTTTGATACTGGATCGTAATATGCAATACTACATTTACTACGCCTGACAAAGATTACATATTCCTTTAAAAAATATTTCTGGAGAATTGGGTAGGTAGAGTGCTTTGCTAGAAGCCAACCATGTCCTGTAAATCGGTAAGAACATGGTACTGGGTATGCACATATTCGGATAGTCCGATGACCGTATTTACTGCCAACATATCCAGGGATCTCTTGGGTCGCTTCCCGAAGATTAACAGAAAATTAATCTGGGATTAATTATGAGAGAGAAAATTAATCTGGGATTAATTACGGCAATAAATTAATCTGGGATTAATTGCGACGAGAATTTATCTAGGATTAAATTCATCGAGAAGAGAGAACGCGATTAATTTAGAATTAATCGGTAAATTAAATTTAATAGTGAAATTAGATTTTACTATTTAATTTATTTAAATTGGGCTAAAATAATATATTAGATATATTAAATGAAATCGGATTTTAATGCGGAATTAAAATTGGATTTTAATTCGTGTGAACAAATTAATTTAGAATTAATTCGGCAGCGACTTTCGTAATAATTTTGCGAGGCATTATTATTTAATTAATTGGATTTAATTACGTTGCGACGGAAAATTCGTTTAATCGGATTAAACAAAACCGAGCCCGAAGTGTGTTAAGTAAGCCCACTTGAATTTTGAATTTAAAGTGGGGCCCACCAACTTACATCATAAGTCACTTTTTGGTGATGGATATGATCGATGGGTTTTGTTGGAAGCTTGTCCAACACACTTAGTATTTCTTTTTGAAAAAGGATATACACCTTGTTGTTTTTGACTTTTGGTAATTGGTTTTTATAAAGCAAATACACAAAATCAAAAACTCTCTCTTTTCTCCCTAGCTATGGCCGAACCTTGCTTCTCTTGGAGGAGAAAATTTTCTTTCAAATTTTGTCCAAGTTAGCACTTAAAGGAGTGAATCAAGGTGATAGGGAAACTCACCCAAGTGTTGGAAACACTCAAAGAAGGCTTGAAAACTTCAACATCCATGGAAAAAGTCTTGAACTTTATCCGATCAAAGTGAGTATTTCCGCAAATTTATTTGATTTATTCACACACAAATCACTCTTGGACGATCTTGGCATGTTCTAGGAACAATATCACATAGATCCTTCAAAACCTTCGCATAAGTGGGAACCTGTTTGATCACATGTAACAATGGAAGGTTGATCTTTACTTGCTTAAGATGTTCTAAGATCTCACTATTTGGGCCCGTAGCTCTCTCAGTAGGCCTAAGAGCTTGAGGGAAAGATACTCTAACTTGGCTTTAGTAGCACATGCAGTGTTGGAGGTGTCCTGCATCCCTACCTCCTTACCACTCCTAATGATTATGGCATTAACACCTTTTACATTGGCTCCCTCATGATCAACCTGTGCCATGTGTTGCCTGTTGGACAATTATGACCCATAACATCACTATTTGTAAAGAACATTATGAATTTGTACAAATTAACTATGTGACAAAAGGAAATTGCTATTATATCATTATTGTAATTGGATTACTTAGATATATATTAAAGATAAAAGTCCATATGATTAGATCAGATTAATAAGATATGAGACAGTATTAATCCACGAACGGTTTAATCATTAAATATCCATAGTCGAAGTATTATCGAGACTGGACATTGATAATGCGGAATAGACTAGTATTACACTTGTGCGCGTTATGGAAGCTTAACGACATAGTTCTCATATATTTAGGTATTGTATATTTATGCAAGTGTAATAAGAGGTTCTGTTAGCTGTTGGACCGAGAACAGTTTGCTCTTGATAGACCCACTCAGAATCTCATTAGTAGTATGACTATGTGTCTATGGGAATCCGAAGTAGAGTAGGTGTATGTGATCTTTAACCTGAGACTTACGTCGCTATTACTTGCGAGAATCAGTTTACTTTAGTATTGGTCGTCGGGAGCTTTAATAGGTTTTGTGTACGCCTGTATTGGGTTTACAGAGAATCGTAGTGTATTGGATGTGATGTCAAGATGGAGTATCATTTCAGTCATGTGGAGATGATGGTCACACAGGATACGAAACTAGTACTCTTAAAAGCTGCAACTATCGGGATAATATGACTAGGTCATGACTTCCCGATTACAGAGATTAGTTACTCGTGATCCGATATATGCTTCGTACAGGGCAGACACAGAGCCAACCCTAGGCCTAGCATGTGACATCCGATACTGGATCGTATTACGTATTATATTATATTAGTATTACTACGCCTGATATAGATGATATTCCTCGGTGAATATTTCTAGAGAATTGGGTAGGCACGGTGTTTTGCTAGAAGCCAACCATGTCTTGCAAATTAGTGAGAACATGGTTTGTGGTATGCACGTGTTCGAATAGTCCGATAACCGTATTTACTGCCAATATATCCAAGAATCTCTTGGGTCGCTTCCCAAATATTCACCAATGAAATTTGACTCATATAGAATTAATCTGGGATTAATTATGAGAGAGAAAATTAATCTGGGATTAATTACGGCAAGAATTAATCTGTGATTAAATTCATATAGAAGAGAGAACGCGATTAATTTAGAATTAATCGATAAAATAAATTTAATAGTTAAATTAAATTTGTCTATTTAATTTATTTATTTTGGGCTAAAATAATATATCAGATATATTAATTGAAATCAGATTTCAATACGAAATTAAAATTGGATTTTAATTCGGGTGAACGAATTAATTTAGAATTAATTCGAAAGCGACTATCGTAATAATTTTATGAGGCATAATTATTTAATTAAATTAGATTTAATTATGTAGCGACGGTAAATTCGTTTAATCAGAATTAAATAAACCTAGGCTCAAGTCAAGTTTTGTATTGAGGAAGCCAACTCAAATTTTGAATTTAAATCTGGTGGGACCACATGACTTACATCAAATGTCTATTATTGATGGAAGTAGTTGGCTATATTTAATGTATTCATTTAACAACACAACAACCAAGTTTAGGAAACTAACACACTCTCTCTTTTTCTCCCTCACTTGGCCGAAACTCTTCTCTCATGGTGGTAAAATTTTGCTTCAAAATTTTCTACTAAGCTAGCACTTGGAGGGTCAAATGTGGTGAAAGGGAAACTCACCCAAGGAAAAACAACTCAAACAACAAGCTTGGAGCTTCATCCAAAGAAGGAATTTTCGAATTTCTCCAAAACTCAATATATGTGATTCAGCCACTTTTTTTGATAATTTCGCACATAAAATCATGTTTAGGATCTTGTGGCATGTCTTAGAGACAAACAATGGTATCAGAGCCTTTCTAAATATGATTTTAAAATCTAGGGTTCATAAACTTTAATTAGGAATTTTTGCTTGGAGCATGAAAATTTAAAATTGAGTTGTTGGTTGATGTTAGATGATGATAACTTGGAGTTTTGTATTGTTGGATTGTAGAAAAATTGATTGGATCAAATTTCCCCAATTTCCCTAGCTTGGCCGAATACTACCCTAGAATAGCTCATGGTGATTTTTTAAATTTTGACACTTGGATGTGTTAATGGCTTGAAATATATGTTGAATGTTGATTTAATTGGATTGGAATCAAATGGGATGTTAATTTCTTGTCATTGCCGTGAGAAGCATGTTGTTGGAGACTTGATTTTACTTCATTTTGTGTTGGACATGAATTGGAATGATAAGCATGATTAATTAGATTAATTAATATTTTGGAAATATTAGATTAATTAATTAGTTATGTTAATTATACTTAAATTGGATTAATGTAATATTTGGAATATTGTATTAATGTAAATTAGTCCCTAAAATACTAATTGGGCTAATTTGGTTATATTTGGATTAATGGGCTTGGTTGGGCCAAATTTGGTTGTGGACAATAGGGTTGGATCCAATTGGGCCTAAGGTATTTCCATAAAAGTTCAAAATATGACTTTTATGCCTTTAATAATCTAATTGGGCCTAATGGGCCAAGATTAATTTATGGCATAGGGTGATTCCTAAATGGGCCAAGGCATTATGGGCTTGATCCATAATGGCCAAAAGTCCATGCCTAAAGAATTAATTAAAGCCCATTGGACCTAATAGAATTGGCATTGGATGTTAAATGGGCCTTTGAGACCATTTGGATTGGATTTGGAATTCAAGTCTAAAAAGGCATTATTATAATATAATAAATGTAATTTTTTAATTTGGAATTAAACTTGAATTAGTATTGAATATAATTTAAATTGGATTTAATATTGTAGTTCGATATAATTCAAGAATACTTACTTTGAGTATTTATTCTTAAACGAGTTGGACTCGTGCAAATCAAATCATTGTATGAACATTGGACGGTCATTAATTGAAGAATTAATTAATTGGATTAGATTGATTGACAACATACTATGTGTGAAAGCTTGGATGTATTTGTTTGAATAATGTATATCAGATGGATATTAGATGGGTGGAGGAAATTTTGGAAATTATTGTAAATATTATATTTATTTGAAATTGGACCTGCGTGTCCAGCCTCTCACCTCTTATTCTCATTGTATTTCTCTTCTCACCAATTCCCCTAAATGTAAATGAGGTTTCTTATAGTGTTATGTAATTGGGTATATAGAAGAATGTTAAGTGCTAGCGAGATAGAGATTTTTTCTAGGAACAAAATGTATATATCCATCTGCATATCATTATTATATTTATCACGCCTTATTATGCTTTTAGAATTCATGTTTAAGGGTGTATGATGAGACATAATCAAAGATAATAAATTGGTTGCCAATTTATGAAAACGCCCTCACATTTAATATTAAGCGTTTCATTCCATTGAGTGTGTGGACACGGCAGAGAGATGGGGCGACGCTGTCCGGGCTCGCGGCCCGTCGGGAGTAAGAAGTAGCCCGTCGGGGACTAAACCGAAGAATAAAATAGTCGCCACCCAGTATGAACTGGGAAATGATTTAAGGCCGCACCCACCCCTTGCAAAGGAAGACCTCAAACCGTTGGGTTCAGAATGGTCCCTTACTTATGCCAATTGTAATGAACGGATTTATGCAATAATATAACCAAGTCTTATGCAACACATGCGAGATAATTCAAATAAACACACGAATTGGCATACCCATAAACATAAATATAAGTGAAAACAAATGCATAATTCTAAAAATATGTTAATCAAAGAAGTGCGGCAATGACAATAAAAATGTTAACAATAATGGCATATAATTAAACACATGATGCAGAAAGGAATAACCAAAGAGGTAAACATGCATAAAACATAAAGGAAGAGTCTGTCCAGTGTGTGTGCGTTTTTATTTTTGGTGAGCAAGGTGTGTGTTGAATGAGTGAATATCAGTTTGTGAGTGGCGTGAGGTGTAACTTGTGTGTGTTAAAGAGATAGAAGGCCGAGGGTTTTTAAAGTGTAAGTTGTGTGTTATTTTTTTTGTCAGGGACGTGTGTCTTCGTGTTTGTTAAAGTTGCCGAGAGAGGTGGGAAATGAGAGAAGATGAGAGAAGCTATGTGAGTGGAGAGCCGAAGCTAGGGTTTATTTGGTGTGTTTGTTTTTTATAGAGATGGGGAAGAGAGAGAGAATAGAGGGGCGAAGAGAGAAGAGAGGAGAGAGGGACGAGAGAGTTAGGGTTTTCTTTTGTTTTAATATTGTAGTATGAGTCTTAGAAAAAAAAAAGAGGGAAATGAAGGGTTGGTTATATTATGTTTTTATAGTGGTGAGCTAGGGTTATGGGTTTCTCAAGTAAGGAAATAAATCAAGCAATTATGAGATATATTTAATTAAATTATTTAGGGAAAAAATATTGTGTATTTTTTGTGGGGTGGATTCAAAAATATTTTTAAAATGGAAGGAGATTTGATTGGATTTATAATCTTTGCTAATTAGGAAGGTGGTTTGGGAGGGATTTGGCATGTGTTTTACATGTGATATAATATTTTGGATTGGGCTTGGGAAAAATGGACTTTTTTATTGGTCGCGAGGGTTTTGGGCCGATGCTAATATTTTAATACAGGAATCGACTAAGCGAACTCGAGGCTAAAATAATGAGTTTAAATTTTGACGAGGTATTTATTTTTGAAATTTTCTTTCTGACGTCTGTTTCCCGCGACTTCCTCAATTTATCGGGTAGTGCCTCCATAGGAGGCTCATCATTGGGCTTTATGCAAAAATGCAGTGTCTACAGTCACCCCCACTTTGATGGGACTTGTGAAGTGTGTGACAGTGACAATCCTATCAAAGTTATGCATGCATTTTTACTTACTTGGCTCTCCAGCTGTCGCCGAACTTACCTGTTGTTTTGAGATGCTTCGAACTGAGTTGATCTGGTGGTAAGGTGCTTCGACCCCTGGTTCATTCCCGAACCGCTACTGAGTTGAGATGGTTCATTCCTGAATCGTTACTGGTGTGAGATGATGGCGAGGCGCTTTGACCCGTGTGTCTTGTTCTCGAACCACCGAGTGGGTTTTGTTCCTGAACTGAGTTGATTTGGTGGTGAAGTGCTTTGACTTCTGGGCTTTATTCCCAAACTGAATTTAGTTGATGGCGAGGTGTTTTGACCCTGGGCTTCGTTCCCGAACCATCTCTCGGCTTTGTTACCGAACTGAATTAAAGTGATGGTGAGGTGCTTTGACCCCTGGACTTTGTTCCTGAACCATATTTGGGCTTTGTTCCCAAACTGTGTTGAGAGTGGGATTTTTTTCCTTGGGCTATATTCCCGAACTGTGTTGAGTGTGGGATTTTTCCAGAATTGTTGAGAGTGTGGGCTTTGTTTACTGGGCTTTATTCCCGAACTGTTGAGAGTGTGGCCTTTGTTCCCTGGACTTTATTCCCAAACTGTGCTGATTGTGGGCTTTATTCCCTGGGCTTTGTTCCCGAGTTGTGCTGAGTGTGGGATTTATTCCCGAACTGTGCTGATTGTGGGCTTTATTCCCTGGGCTTTGTTCCCAAATTGTGCTGAGTGTGGGCTTTATTCACGAATTGCTTGTTGATTGTGGGCTTTATTCCCGAATTGCTTGTTGATTGTGGGCTTTATTCCCTGGGCTTTGTTCCCAAACTATGCTGAGTGTGGGCTTTATTCACTAACTGCTTGTCTTTGTCGTTTTTATTGAAAACCTACAAACAAAAACAAAACAAAAATTGCGTGCATGTGACGTGTATGCATGTATGCATGGATGTATTTCCTATTCCGATGGGTTAAGCCTTCCTTGTGCTCTTTAGTGCCCCTTCCCTACAAATGTCTTTGGTCACCCCCAGGGTCTGCTTATAGTTTCTTTCTGTCAATTATATTCTGCTCCTTACTTGTAATTGAAATTCCCTCGGGGTTTTCACATGTACAGAGATTAAATGCATTTGTCTTTGTCAAGTTAATGTGAAATACGCTAATGTCATGCATGTCATGATGCAAACTAAAAAGACTCAAGCAAGTAAGCAAAACAATGTCTTTAAGATTAATAAATGCAGGATTACAAAAATAAACGTCTTCGCCATATGCAGCCTTGTCTTCTTTAGTCCTATTCGAGTGTCGGATTCTCTGACTGTAGTAGTTCTTCTTTCTATTTCTTCTTCTCTTTGTCATTGCCCAAGGAGTTTTTCCAGGAATCTATCCCCTGCTCCATTACATCTTCACTATTGTTGTTCCATATCTCCATGCAAAAGGCTTGGTGGTTGAGGGTTCGGAGGACAAGGCCTTCAGGTAAGCCAGAGTTGATCATGTAAGTGGGTGGTGGAACAGAGTGGTAGTTGGGTAGAGGGTTTCGGTGTGTGTTGGGTTGTTCTTTTTCTGGGTCAGGTATTTTATGTGCGTGAATGAGCTTTTGGATCTCATGCCTAAGGCGGGTGCAGTTGTCGGTGTCATGGTATTTTTCTTGATGGAAGTAACAGTACAGGTTTAGGTTGAGGTGAGGTGGCACATGGTTTGGAAATGGTCTAGGTTCTAAAGGTTTTACGAGTCATTGCATCTTCAGATTTTCAAACACCTTTGACAAAGGTTTACCAAGATTGGAGAATTGCCTATTTCTGACAGCAACGACCTAAACAGTAGCAGGCATTGTCCCTGAAGGCCCCCCTAATGGTCCTTCTATTCTGGCTGTAAAACTTCTGATTCTCGGCTTCCTCCTCCTCAATATCCATTACAGTTTCCCTCAACTGCCGAAAATCGGTAATTATAGAGGTCATCCTCCACATCTTGTTATAAATAGAGGGTTTGGTGCCCTTAATGATCATCTTGATTTGGTCCTTCTCCGAGGGCCGAGTCTGCATTTTCAAGAGCTGGCTTCTCTAGCGATCTACATAATCCTTGAAGCTCTCTTCCGGCTTCTGTTTTGTATTCTCCAACTCACGGAGCGACAAGTCGATCTCCAAGTCTGTGACATACTGATTCAGAAAGGCTTCTGATAATGCCCTCCAACCATCCTTGACCTTTCTCTCCAGGCTGTGATACCATACTATAGGCGCCCCCTCTAGTGACATCCCGAACATCTTCTGAACCTGACGCTTCGATAGACCCACTGAACGCATCACAGAAACATACTGTCGGAGATGGACCCTCAGATCCCTGTTCCCGTTGAACTTGGCTATGTCAGGCATCTTGAACTGCGAATGCAGCTGCTCTTCGAAAATCATCGCATCGTAGTCTAGCAAATCTTCATTTTTACCCTTCAGCTTGCGGGTAACTGACTCTACCTAATCCCTGAGTTCCTACAATTCTGCTTGAGACCCGGCTACCCTTCCCATGGCATACTCTGCCATGTCATCATAAAAAATAAGGATCTCATCACTCACCCTATTCGAAGGCTCCTCACGCCTGACATTCTCATTGCTTTCTATTCCCTCTGTGCGGGGCACTGCTAGATTGGCCATAGCATTGGCTAAAACTTGCAACTGCTCAGTAATCTTAGTGACATTGGTATCTAATTGATCCATGCGGAAAACCTCATTATCTGACTCACTCATGTTTGCTAACTATTTTTTAATGAGTCTTCCTTCTTCTCTAACCCAACAGATATCTATGATGGCTTTTAAAATTGTGAGTTAGAATGATACATGTATGCGTGCAATGCATGAGATATATAAGATGTATGTGGTTATCAAAACAGAATATATCCGTCCGACTTTATTTCTCCCACACTCGCGGTAAGTCTATTTTTGGGTTCTAGGTATGGCTTATTTTTCGCACCGATGTTGGTACACAAAATCGCTCTCTCCTATGCTACGGGGTGAACCTTGGCTACCTCAGTCCCTTTCCATTTGTAACAGAAAAAGACCGCCCATTTACAATATTGACTAAGCCTATTATTGGGATCGTGCCATTGTCTAGAAATGACGAATTGGGCCTTCGGTAATCATGGTTATAGGGATGAACTTGGAAGCATCCAAAGTAAATAAATATGCCGTAACAAGGCGTATCCTTCCTGGATGAAAGCCAATGTGGATATCAGACTCATGCTTCTAGCATATTTATATCATGATTGGATTTTCTAAGTCCATCAAAGTTTTCATGCAAGTTGGCCTATTATCATTCCAAAGCATTCAATCATATTATTGCGAGGTGCAAACTTGTCCCAGTTGAAAAAGGCCCAACATGTTTACACTTTTATGATAACGGGGCTAAACAACTTCAAATGATAGGGGGCCCAAACATAAAGTGGCCTATCGGCATTTTGGAAGCTTTTGGCCCAATCTTCATAAGACATAAACTCGTCCCAGTTTAAATGGCCCAACAAGTTTGTATCTTATGACGAGAAGCCCAACTGGATCCAAATGATGATGGTCCCAAACACAAGCATAAAAGGGTGGCTTCTATAGGTCATACAACTATGGCTCACATGCTAGTTTATAGGAGTATAGATAAAGGCTCCTGCCAGTGAAGGGTTACCCACAACTAGGTCTCCCCACTCAAGGGTTCGAGCGACCAAGTGAGCGCACCTTTTTTATACCATAAGGTACGTGCCAACGAGTGATGATACCATATAATGATCCACCGCTTCGAGCGAAAACGACTTCACGATACATGATGCCATCAATGTAAGAAATGGTATGCAAAATATATGAGACAATGTTAACTAAAGAAAAAATCACAAACATTACAAGACATTGTTTCGTAGCCGATTCTCTATCCCCAGTGGAGTCGCCAGACTGTGGACACGACACAGAGTCGGGAGTACGGAGTAGCCCACGGGAGACTAAACCAGAGAATAAAAGAGTCGCCACTGACCGGCGTAAACACACGCGTATAACGCAAGCGCACGTATCACTCAAGTAATATAAAAATATCGATCCCATGAGGACTTAATTCCTACTGTTGTTATTAATTATTGATACTATTTATTTACAATTATCTAATTATAGAGAGAAGGGAATTGCTTGCTTTTGGTTGGTTGAATGTGGATTTGCTAATTAAAATAAAAACAGACTCAAAAGAAAATACTAAGGAAAATAAAAGAAAAGACTCAAGGATCTAGGGTCGTGACTCGACACAATATTAATATAAAGATGAATTGATTCTCTTACATATGTGTAATAAATCAGTTTGCTAACCTAGATCACGAAAATATGCAAAAGCCTATGTCGATGGTCAGATGCAAATACCCATTATAACCCAATTGAACCATATGTCTATGTCAACCAAATTACCTGGATTCATTAAGATCAAGTTCCAATTGTGGCTACCCCCGCCATACAGGTATATGTCTATCCTGTAAGGAAATCTATTAAAGGGTTATCTATCCTCAAGGAAGATCGTGGGCTATTGAATCTAAGACTGAAACCTAAAATCCCTATATCTAGTTCATTTTAAGTTTACCATATCAATCTTATTGGTGATCAGACAACAAGAAGCATTAAGCTTAAGACTCAATAAACAAACTAAAGAATTACCCATAAAAAGAAAATCAATTATTAAGTGTGGATATTATGTTTCATCACTTCCCTAGAATAAAAATAAAATGCTGGAGTTAGAGGATCCACATATAATATTTCTTATCTAGGAATATCACTTATTATAATATATAAATTATTTTTTGTTCTGCTTTCTCAGGAATTAATAATGTTAAACATTTAAAACCAGCCATATAGGCGGTAATCCATTTAGTCCAATTACACCAGCCATATAGGCGGTAATTATCTGTCACATAAAGACCAGCCATATAGGCGGTAAAGTAATTTATATTTAACCAGACCATATAGGCGGTAATAAAGTTTGACATTAATTAATCTGGTTAAATTATAATTTATAAATTATAATTAAGTGAGATTTACCTAGATAATTATATTAAAGGTTTCACCTTTTACCCCAGCGGAAATTTAACTAAAAAACATAAAGTAAATAAAAATAAAGTTGTAATAAAAACTAAAAATAAAAATATATAATTTTAGTATTACAATAATTTACAAAACTAGATGCTTCCTATGAAATCAGGGAAAAAATCCCAAGGAGAGCACGAGAGAAATGAATGCTGAAGGCCTCAATTTATAGGCAAATTCTTCGTCTAGCATCGCGACGCTAAAGGTCTTGGCGTCGCGTCGCCACGACGCATTTTCAGTCAACGCGGCTTTTGACCACACGCATTGTCGGCTCAATCAAATGATGACACGTGGCACGCAGTGAGAGTGGTGCAATGAGAAGCTGACACATGGCTCGCTGTTAATGGCTAATATTTCGATCCAATTAGAAGCTGAGACGTGGCACGCGGTAGGATCGGTCCAATGAGAGCTTGACACGTGGAAGCATGTGATTCGATGGTGATTCGGTCCAATGATAAGGCGACACATGGCATACGCTATGTTTGGTCCAATAAGTTTGTGACACGTGGCACACAACGCATTTTAACTGATCTTCTGTGATGATGACACGTGGCACGGCGCACGTTAGCAAGGTCGGCGCACGTTAGCAAGTCCAATTTCTCAGATTCTGACACGTGTCCCTCGGCACACGTTAGCATGACCGGTGCATGTTAGGCGTCGCGACGCTGAAGGCCGTGGCGTCGGGATGCCGGTAAATTACAAAAATGCCATTTTTCATCCATTTCACTGTTTTGACCCCAAATTGCTTCCAGTGCTTTCCAAACTTTATTTATCTGCAAAATAACAATAAAACACATAAAAACATTCACAAAACCCGAAAAATCTATACAAAGTATCAGGTTAAATGAGTGGGAGATAGTGATATAAATACCACTCATCACACCCCCAAACCTAACATTTTACTAGTCCTCGAGCAAAACACAAAATAAAATAACATAAACAAATTTAAACTATGCCACTTTCGTAGGGATCACGGTTGCATTTAGCATATGCAACAAGCCTTTAAACCCCTAGGTGTCCTTAGTGGACGAGTTGTAGTCTCGTGATGGTTTACATCAATGATACCCACTAACATTTTACAAAAGTAAAAAGGTAGTAAAAACTAATGCACACAAAAGCAAAAAGACAAGCGAAAATAGAATAAAGAAGTTAGTGACTAATCAGGTGAAACTTCTACCATAAGTTACTAGTTGTTTTGTTTCTTTCTAAATTACTGAATAAGTAAATTCTCCGATTATATTTTCCATTCTCCATATACACAGCCAACAAAATATTAATCAACTCAATTTTGCCCACAATAGTCACAAGTGCAGTTGATAAGAGAGTAATATTTTTGTCCTAAAGTTTTATCAGAATTCACACATTTTTGTAGCAATGGAATAATTTTTCTGATTTTTCTGATTTTTTCTTTGACTATTGATATTTTCTTTTTTATTTATATACAATACATTCTGTCTATGTAGCGAGTGTTGGGTCGGTGGCTCCCAAACCAGTTGGCTTTAGGGCAACAGGTGTTGAGACACCCATACAGACATAATTACTCAGACTTCAGATATATATATATTTTGCAGCATCTTTGATCCATGTAGCGAGCTTTGGGCCAGTGACTCCCAAACCAGTTGGCTTTAGGGCACTAGGTGTTAAAACACCATTACAGACTTAATAACTCGGATCTCATACGTTTTTTTTACTCCATCACTTTTTGGGGATGCTTCCTCCAATTAAACTAGAGCACTGAATATTACAAACTTTTCAATTTTAGCTCATGTCCGTATGTTACAATGCATGTTGGTAATATCTGCCAACTGAGCAAATGAAGATCCATTTTAGTCTGTTTTATGGAGAATTTACAAATTTAATAATTCAAAATGAAATAAACAAAAACTAACTTGTTTCAAAATGGTTTAAGATACGTCTCAGGAGTGAAAACTTCTTACTCAGCTATCTCTTACCAATTTCACCTTTTTAGTCAAAATAAAAACATAAAAACACAAAATATTTTTGTAATTTTTGAATATTTTTCAATTTTTTTTTGTATTTTTCGAAAAATTTTGGACTAAAAATAAAAATAACACAGAACTAAAAAATAAGATACTGATCAACTAATTCCCTCCCCCAAACCTAAATGAGACATTGTCCCCAATATCTTAAACAGTAGAAGAAGAGTTTAGAAGATAATACCTGGTTAGCTAAAATTCTACAGGAAAAATTACCGATTAAGATCTATGTCCAATTTACGCTTCTTACCACGATCGCTATCTGACCAGCTCAACTTGGAAAGAATGGGGTCGATTTTTGGTTCAAAGGCTATGATTTGGTCAATTAATTCTTCGGCCTTTGTTGCAGTCAGGAAAATATCATGTACTGATTTTGTGACGAACTCATGTCTTTTGGCTGCCGTAAGAAATACAAAAAGGAAATCGAAAAAATGTTCAATGTTGAGTAATCCAATGGGCTTCTGATGAATGTTCAAGTGCGCCCATGATGCCACTGGGAATATTTCTTCAAATGTTCCGAGCCCACCTGGTAAAGCAATAAACGCATCAGAAGTATTGACCATTTCAAGGAGTTGTTCAGACATCCTCGAGACAATACGTTCATCTTCATTTGTTTTTCCGATTATATGTTCGTCCTCCAATGTTTTTGGAATGATTCCTAAAACATGACCGCCATCATCCTGAACGGCTTTTGAAATGCTTCCCATCAATCCAAGATTGCCACCGCCATATACTAGGTGCATATTTCGTTCTGCTATGACTCTCCCCAATTCCTTTGCAGCCTCAATGAATTTTGGTTTATTACCAGAATTGGATCCACAGAAAACAAAAATTCGCTTGATTCGCTGCTGTGATGTTGCTTCCATTTTCTTTCTTTTATTTGGATGTATATCTGGATGTGTCGAAGAAAGAAATGTAGAGTTGAACTTATATAACCTGAAAATGGGTGAGTAATAGTAGCACTAGTACCTGCCAAATGACAATTATTAGATGAACGTTAAAATAAATCGTGAAAAGTTTAAAAAAGTTTAGATCTTGTCGGCGAAAATAAAGGAAATAAAAACAGAAAAGAAAATCAAAGCAATAATTAAGGCAACATAATTGTGTACGCAATACGCCACTAGCTTAGTATAAATTCATAAGGATGTGTCTCAAGAATTCATTCTTTACTCAGCCATCACAATGAATTATCTCTTATCTTTGCCAAACACCATTCCTTTTGTCTTATGCTTTGGTTGAGCTTTTCCCTACAAAATAACACACAAAATTAAAAACTCTACAACATGTATACACAAAATATGAAAGTAGAAATTACAACAAAGTGCATGGGTTGCCTCCCTGCTGTTGGTTTCTATAATTAGTCCCAAAGAAAGATTAAGCCATAGAAATACAATGTATCATCCCTTAAAGGTGACTAGATACATCCATCATCTATTCGTATCAAGTAATGAGATATCGCGACGTGATTTGCGGATACCACTCGATTCAAAATACGAATGTGTCCGCAAACACTTTCGGGCTCGGTTTCGCTAATTCCGAATTAACGAATTTCCGTCGCGACGTGAATTAAATAATTACGCCTTGCGAAATTACTATTCAGTCCGCTAATGAATTAATTCTAAATTAATTCGTTTGCCCGAATTAAAATCCGATTTCAATTCGCGTCGTCGAAATCTAATTTCATTTAATAATATATCGAATATATTATTTTATCGATTAATTCCAAATTAATCGATCTCTCTCTCTCTCCTAACAAGGCATTTTATCCAAGATAAAGTTTCTCCGTAATTAATCCAAGATTAATAAAGTTCGAATCAAACATCATAGGTGAATCTTCAGGAAGCGACCCAAGAGATCTCCGGATATGTTGGCAGTAAATACGGTCGTTGGATAATCCAAACACGTACGTACCTCGTACTACGTTTTTACGGATTCACAAGACAAGGTTGGCTTCTAGCAAAGCGCCCATGCCTACCCAATTCTCCAGAAATATTCTTACTGGAATATTAGATCTTTATCAAGCGTAGTATACCGCAGTATCGCGTATATGATCCAGTATCGGACGATCACATGTTAGGCCTGGGGCTGGAAATGTGTCTGCCCCGTACGAAACATATATCGGATATCAAACAACTAGTCTCTTTAAATCGGACAATCCTGACCTAGTCATATTGTCCCGACGGTTGCAACCTTTTATAGAGTACTAGTTCTGTATCCTGTGTGTGTGATCATCATCTCCATATGTCTGAAGTGATACTTCCATCTTGACATCACATCCAGTACACTACGATTCTCGATAAACCCAGAAGAGGCGTACACAGAACCGGTTAAAGCCCCGAACCACACAACCAAAGTTTACCGATTGTCGCAAGTACTAGCAATGCAAGTCTCAGGTTAAGACCATATACACCTACCCTGATGCGGCCTCCCATAGACACGCAGACATACTACCAATGGGATTCCGCGGGGTCATTCCAGAGCGAAGCTGTTTTCCGTACCATCGGTAAAAACACAACCTCCTACCGGACTTGCATAAGTATCCAATACTTAAATATATGAGAACTATGCCGTTGTGCCATCACAACTCGCACAAGTGCAATACTAGTCTATTCCGCATTATCGATGTCCGATCTCGATAATACTCCGACTATGGATATTTAATGATTAAACCTTTATATTGATACTGTCTCATATCATCTCAATACGGAACTAATCATATGGACTTTTGCCATTTATATATATTAATGTAAATGATTTTACAAAACGGCAAAATGGCAATTTCATTATCACATAGTTAATTTTGTACAATAATACAATATCATTTACAAAATAGTGACGCTATGGGTCATAATGTCTAACAATCTCCCACTTGGCCTATAGCCAGTCACTCAAGCATCTAATACCTGAACTATGTATATGTCGTTCAAACACTTGCTGAAGAACAGCCTTCGTCAGCGGATCTGCAATGTTGTCATCCGATGCGACCTTCTCGACTTTTAATCGCCACGATGTATAATCTCCCGAATCAGATGGTAACGCCGAAGAACATGCTTGGATCGTTGATGAGACCTTGGTTCCTTAGCTTGTGCTATAGCCCCGTTATTGTCACAATACAATGGTACGGGATCAGCAGCTAACGGAACTACTCCTAATCCGATTAGGAATTTTCGGATCCAAACTGCCTCCTTTGCTGCTTCCGATGCAGCAATATACTCCGCTTCAGTTGTTGAATCGGCAACAGTATCTTGCTTGGAAGATTTCCAGCTCACTGCTCCGTAATTCAAACAAAAAATGTACCCGGATTGCGACTTGAAGTCGTCTTTGTCGGTTTGGAAACTTGCGTCGGTGTTACCCAGACACCTCAAGTTCTCCACCTCCATAAATTAAGAAAGCATCCTTGGTTCGTCTAAGATACTTAAGGATATTCTTAACAGCCATCCAGTGACCTCACCTGGATCGGCCTGATAGCGACTGCACATGCTCAAAGCATATGACACATCAGGTCGCGTACATATCATGGCATACATGATCGATCCGACTGCTGAGGCGAACGGTATCCGACTCATGTTATCTCTCTCTTCTTTAGTTTTAGGACACATGTCCTTAGACAGAAGGATACCACGTGACATTGGCATCAATCCCTTCTTGGATTGATCCATGTTGAATCGCTTCACACTTTGTCAATATATGTACTCTGGGAGAGTCCAAGCAGTTTTCTAGATTATCTCGGTAGATCTTTATTCCCAGAATAAAGGCTGCTTCTCCCAGATCTTTCATGGAGAATTTTAATGAAAGCCAAGCTTTCACCGACGTTAGCATGGGAATGTCATTGCCTATTAGCAATACGTCGTCGATATAAAGGACAATAAAAGTCAGTGCTCTCCCACTAACCTTCTTGTATACACAAGGGTCATCATGTTTTGTACGAAATCATATTCTTTTATGATCTC